>JAUMHM010033741.1:0-35004 GCA_032362435.1 Melikaiella ostensackeni
TGATAAATTAAAACCTAACTTAATGGTATGTTTATTTATTACTTTCACCTAAAAAACGGCATTTGTATACGTTACTTACTATATTTATGCAAACTTTCATCGATAGCAATCGATTGTTTTTGCACGTCGCTTTGTCTGCATAGACATTTTTTTGATAAATTCAAATTTAACTCAGTCATATGTTTATGGATTACTTTCTTCTGAAGAAGCGGCATATGTTCACCTTATTTACTATATCTACGCTAAGTTTAATCGAAATAGATTGATTGGTCTTGGCTGCAGGTGCGTCTGCATGTTAGAAATCGTTAAAAAATTAGTAAAAATGACTAAAAACTTAGAAATTTTCATTATAAATCAATGTATTTCAAATTCGTTCAAACTACTTTCAGAAAATAATGACACCTTTCTAAAAAAAAAGAGTTTCAATTCATTTGGTGATCGTGTGTAAGCTGTACGTTGGTTCGCAATTAAAAAATCACGTTTTTAAGTCTTCTTTTCTTAACGGATGTAATTGGGAATTTATTTCGTCCTGATTAATATGTAAAATCGTAAAATGGGTATTTGGAGTCTTCTACTTTTTTTTAGTATTTGGTGGCGATTCGCCACCGCAAATCTTGATTCTCTAACAATCTAGGTTTTCTAAGTTTCCCAGGTGAGTAGACACTTTGTATCAATAAATTAATTAGGAATATCATTATAATTTTCAGCTTACAAATATAACTTCAGCTACAGGTCCTGTCGTGTCTGCAATTCCGACACCAACATTGTAAGAAGGTAGAGCAGTTGGCAGAGCAAATGCGATGCATAATGTTAAAAGCCCACATTTTTGTAGTTGTAAATTCACCAACGAATCCATTCAATCTCGTAGACCTTTGGCTTGAGTCCACTGATATGAAAAAAAAACATTTTTAGTCGAATTACATATAATGCTTATATTTCCTCTAACAAAATTTAATCGATTTAATCGTATGCAAACAAAACAATTTATCATTTGAGGCATTTATACTCTTATCTTTAAGATATTAATCTTTTATCTCTTATAATTATGTGTTGGCGTTATCTTAAAATGTTATTGATGTTGCCTTGAAGCAATGTCTCGTGGTGCCAAATATTTAAAAATTGAGCAATTTGAATAATAAGGGATTAAATTTATCATGTTGAATCTTTTATGTTCGCTATTAGTCACAATATGCAAAGAGACTTTTTCTACAACTGGCCGGAAAAGCGAGTAGTCATGAAGCCTAATTTTGTTTTGTGAATTTTTTAGCTGTTCCTTTTTCAGTACACAAACAATTTTCATAAGAAAGGAGATTTCATTTTGATCTTCAAGAAATTTCAAAAGAGAGACATCAAACAAGGATTTGTTCCAGTCTGCAGGGTTGCCTATGAATACTTAAGATTTCTTTTAATTGAGGTGTTAACAGTTAACTCAATTTACCAAAAGATATCTATTTTACTGAAATATAGTTTATAAATTTGAGAAAGTTATTGATTTTTTAGGTATGTATCATTGGTTTGGATTATTACTTATTTCTTATTTGAAAAATGGAATAATCTGAATAGATTGGTTGTAAATCAACCCACATAATTTTCTATGCATCTGATAATGTAAGAGTTTAAACTCGATTTTTGAATATTTCAGAATATTCCAGAATCTTCTGGAACTGGCTAGAAAGTTTCAGGATCTGTTAGGAAATTTCTGAACATCAGTGGCGTAACTAGAAACGTGACGGCCTCCTGAAAAATTGTTCAAGAAGCCGCTTAAAAGAATAGCAGTTCATATAATACGAGGTATGTCCTATTTTAATAAAAAAGGCTATTTATAAATTACTTAGTAGTAAAAAAAATTTCCAATAAATTTAAAAATAAAAGCTCAGGGGTCATCCACTAATTACGCAAGGTTTTTTTCTGAAATTTTAAACTCCCCCCGCCTCCATGTATAATACAGTAATTTTTCCCCCCCCCCCCCCCCAAAAATCTCACAAAGATTTTATAAACTTAGAGAACGAACATACATGTAAATTTTGTTAATTAAATAAACGTAGAACTTTAATGATAGAAGTTATGGAAGATAAAATTTCCAGTTTTCTAAAATAATATTTTTAAAGTATTAAAAATGAACTCTGAGTTCATTTAAACTACATATTGTTTTTTATAATTAATAATTATCAAAATTCCTATTTACTTATCGCAGGCTTTACAGTCTTTCCCCTATTCCCCTCTTTTGCGCTTTTTCTCGTTTTCAACTTAAATTCGAACTGAATTATTCTGAAACCTCTATTTAAGTTCCGTCCATTTACACCTTCCGAGAATCTCAATCGGCTCGCATTCGTCGATGAGGAGTCTAAGGGGCCGAGAAACAGGATTGCCACTGGACTCGCATTCGTTGATGAGGAGGTCCAAGGAGTCGAGAGAGAGCCGCGTGAGCTCAATGGACTTATATAGTTCCCTCTAACTGTTTACATCTTAGAAATTCTTGGAAGAGCCTCATGGTCATAGCAAGCCATAACCGAGACTTTCTCTAAATAGAGGTTCCAGTGTAATAGAACCCAATAAGAAAAGCCAACTATTTTTTGTTTAAAAAATCTTTGTTTTTGGTTGAAGAGTATACTATTATATTTTTGGTTATTATAATATATAAATATATATTCTAGTTTAAGAATTCATCTATTTTGGTGAAATTCCATCCTTTTTGGATAAAAATGCAAATGTTAGGTAGAAAATTAATTTGTTACGGTTGAGGATTCAACTATTTTGTTAAAAATTGGTTTTTTTCTTTAAATTCAACTGTTTTTATTTCAAATACAAATCTAACTATTTTGTTGAAAAATCGTTGCTTTTATTAAAAATTTATCTTGTTTGGTAGAAAATTCAACTATTTATTTGAAAATTCAACTATTTGGTTGCAAATTCGTCTTTTTTGGTAGAAACTTAATCTTTTTAATTGAAAATGCAACTATTTCATTTTAAATTCATCTGTTTCAGTTATGGATTCAACTATTTTGTTCAAAATTCGTCTTTTTTCGTTGAATTCAACTATTTTTACATATTCAAAATTAAAATTAAATTATTTTGTTGAAAATTCGCCTTTTGTTGAAAATTCAACTATTTGGTCGAATATGCGTCTTTTTGGTAGAAAACTAATCTTTTTAATTGAAAATGCAACTATTTGATTTTGAATTAATCTGTTTCAGTTATGGATTCAACTATTTTGTCAGACATTTTTTTGGATTAATTCAACTGTTTTAGTTTAAAAATGAAAATTTTATTTATTTGAATTATGAACTATTATAATTCTCGTTGAGAATTCATCTTTTTCACTTGAAAACTCAACTACTTAGTTAAAAGTTCATTTCTTTGATTGAAAATTTAACTATCTTGTTGAAAAATTATTTTTTTAGTAAAAAATTCAACTATTTTATTAATAATTTATGTATTTTGTTCAAAATTCGATTTTTATGATATAAAATCAAAATTTTTAATCAATAATACAACTGTTTGGTTGTGAATTAATCCGTTTGAGTAATGCATTCAACTTTTTTATTGGAAATTCATCTTTTTTGAATGAAGATTCATCCTTTTAATTGAAGATTCATTTCCTTGGTTGAAAATTCAACTATTTGGTTTAAAAATAAAAAATTTTGTTAAAAATTCGTCTTTTTGAGTAGAGAATTATTCTTCTTGGTTGAAAATTCATCTTTTATGATTGAAAATTAATCTCTCTCAGTTCACGATTCAACTATTTTGTCGAAAATTCGTCTTTCTTGATTGAGTTTAATTATTTTTTATTTAAGATTAAAATCTTTTTTGGTTGAAATATCAACTATTATATTTTTTTTTGTGAATTCATCTTTATTGGTTGGAAATTCAACTACTTGGTTGAAAGTGAAACTACTTTATTAAAAAAATATTTTTTTTAGTTGAAAATTTATGATTTAAGTTGAAAGTTCATCTTCTTAGCTGAAAATTTAACTCATTTTGTTGAAGATTTATTTTTTTAGTATAAAATTAAGCTATATAATTAAAAATTGATGTATTTTGTTAAAAATTCGTCTTTCTGGTATAAAATTAAACGTTTGAATTAAACATGCAACTGTTTGGTTGTGAATTAATCCGTTTCAGTTATGGATTCAACTATTTTATTGAAAATTTATCTTTTTTGCATGAAAATTCGTCATTTTAGTTGAAGATTCATTTCCTTGGTTGAACATTCAACTATTCCGTTTAAAATTGAGTTATTTTGTTAAAAAGTTATCCTTTTTGATTGAAAATTAATCTGTTTCAGTTTACGATTCAACTATTTTGTTGAAAATTCGTCTTTCTTGATAAAATTAAATTATTTTTGATTCAAAATTAAAATCTTTTTTGTTTGATATATCAACTATTATATTTTTTGTTGAGAATTCATCTTTATTGGTTAAAAATTCAACTGCTTGGTTGAAAGTGGAACTGCTTTGGTAAGAAATTATTTTTTTGTTGGAGATTCATCACTTTAGTTGAAAATTCAACTATTTTTTTGAAATCTAATTATTTTATTTAAAAGACATCTTTTCTTGTTGAAAATTGAACTGTTTTATCAAAGATTCGTCTTTAAGGATAGAAAATACGTCCTTTTGGATTGAAAATTCAACTGTTGCTTGGTTCAAAATGCAACTACAGGTATTCTTGGTAGAAGTTTAAAATTCATCTTTTTGGTTGAAAATTGAACTATTTTGTTAACAAAAATATTTTTTTAGTAGAAAATTCGACTATTTATACAACAATTAATGTATTTTGTTGAAAATTTATCTTTTTTAGAAATACAATCTTTTTGGTTGAAAATTAAAATATATAGTTGAAAATTTATGTATTTTGTTGAAAATTCGTCATTTTGGTATAAAATTAAACTTTTTAATTAAAAATACAACTGTTTGGTTGTGAATAAATTCGTCTCAAGTATGGATTCGACTATTTCATTGAAAAATTCATCTTTTTTGGATGAAGATTCATCATTTCAGTTGCAGTTCCATTGTCTTGGTCGAAAACTCAACTAGATGGTTTAAAATTAACATATTTTGTTGAAAATTCGTCTTTTATAGTAGAGAATTAATTTTCTTGGTTAAAAAATCATCTTTTTAGTTGAAAATTTAACTATTTTGTTGAAGAATTATTTTTTTAGCATAAAATTAAACTATTTAATTAATAACTAATATATTTTGTTGAAAATTCGTCTTTTTTGGTAGAAAATTAATCTTCTTTGTAGAAAATTCATCTTTCACGGTTGAAAATCTAATTATTTGATTAAAAATTGAGTTATGTTGTTAAAAAATTAACCTTTTTAATTGAAAATTAATCTGTCTCAGTTAACGATGCAACTATTTTGTTAAAAAATTGTCTTTCTTCATTGAATTCAATGTTTTTTTTATTCAAAATTAAAATATTTTTGGTTAAAATATCAACTATTACATTTTTTGTTGAGAATTCATCTTTATTGGCTGAAAATTCAACTCTTTGATTGAAAATTCAACCATTTTGTAGAATATTAGTTTTTTTAGTTGAAAATTAATTTTTAATTGAGAATTCAGGTATTTCGTAGAAAATTCATTTTTTTGGCTGAAAGTGGAACTAGTTTGTTAAGAATTCATTTTTTTTTTTTGGTTGAAAAATTATCATTGAATTTGAAAATTCATCTTTTTCTCTAAAAATGTTACTATTTCATAGAATTTTTTTTTCTATCGAAAATTAATTTTTTTAAGCTGAAAATTGAAGTGTTCCATTTTTGGCTGAAAATTAATCTTTTTTAGTTGAAAATTCAAGAATTTGGTTGAAAATTCAATTATTCTGTTGAAACTTCAAGAATTAAGTTAGAAAATCATTCTTTTTCAAATAACAATTCAACTGTTCCGTAGAAAAGTCGTCTTTTTGTCCTGAAAATGCAACATTTTTCATACGATTTTTTTTATTGACTGAAAAACTTTTCTTGGTTGAAAATTCAACTCGTTTATTACAAATTTGTCTTTTTTATTTAGAAATTCATCTTTCTCTTTAAAAATTTGACTTTTTTATGAAAATTTTTCTTTTTTTTTTGGCTGATAATTAATTTTCAACTGCAAACTTAGCTATTCTATTTTTGGTTGAAAATTAATTTTTCAAGTTGAAAATTCAACTATTTGGTTTAAAATTTATGCATTTTGTTGATGATTCGTCTCCCTGGTTCGAAAATTAATCTTTTTGGTCGAAAATTTATATATTTTGTGTAAGATTCATCTTTTTTTTGTAGAAAATTAATCTTCTTGGTTGATCATTCATATTCTCGTGTTGAAAATACAACAATTTTGTAACAAATTCGTCTTTTTGTCTTGCAAATTGAACAGTTTTAATGAAAGTTTTTTTTCTTTATCAACTAAAAAATATTACTTGGGTAAAAATTCAACTCTTTAATTGAAAATTTGTCTTTCTGGTTTCAAAATACGTCTCTTTCGGTACAAATTTAATGCTTTTAGTTGAAAATGCAACTGTTTGGTTAGAAGTTAATCTTTTTTGGTTGAGGATTCAACTATTTTGTTAAAAATTTGTGTTTTTTTGTTGAATTCAACTATTTGATTGAAAATTCTTGTATTTTATTGGAAATTCGTCTTTTTTGGTAGAAAATTAATCATGTTTGTTAAAATTCATCTATTTAGATAAAAATTCATCTTTTTTATTAAAAATTCAGAGATTTAGAGTATTTCAAGTTAAATTCCTTAACATTATTCAGAAATATATAATGCAATAAATTACGCATTTTCTTCAAGAAAAAATTCACTTGTGGTCTCACAGATCGAATTTCTTCAGGATTTTCCTCTAACTTGTAATATATTTTGATTTTCTTTTAATAACAATTTTTCTTACATAGGATCTCCTAATTCCCCCTCCCCCACCTAATAAGAAACAGTAAAATTGTCCACCCCCCCCCCCCAATCATCTTACGTAATTTGTGAATGATCCCTTAAATAGATTTTTGCTACTGTTGAACATTCCAGAATGTTCCAGAATATTTCGAGATTTTTTAAGCTATAATTTTGAAATTTTGTACTTAAACTCTTCCAGAATGTTTCAAAATCTTTCAAAATTTGGACTATTTAACACTTTTATATAGTATTTCAAGGTCTTGCAAATCATTAGAAGATATTGCAATAGGTCAGACAAACTTACCCACAAACAAGGAAAAAATGAACAAAAATCGAAGAAAGTGAGAAAAGATAAATCTAATCAAATACGTTTCCTTTTTTGTCGGAATAGCTCTGAATAAAAAATGCTCTTATATTATGTACTCCCGAAGATTAAAAAGTTACTCAACACATTTCTGGTACATTAATTTTCTGCACCACCTTGTAAAAATAAAAAAATTAAATGTCCATCGAATTTTAATTTTTTGCAAGAACTGCGTAAGGCGTAAGAGACTAAAACACTTTCACAGAGAAAAATGTGGGGAAATTTACATTTGAAGCGTATACAATATACATAAAAGATATGACAGTATGTGTAAGTATGATTTACGATCAATATTTCAAAAGCATGCAAATTGTCATTGACAATAATTGCGAGAAAGCGGCTTTGAAAATGAAATTCCATATATGGAATATTGGGGAGATTACGATGTCCGGGGCGACAAATTTTTAATGCGGATTCTGATAATATTTTTTGGGAAGAAATCAAATCAATACGTTAAAATTATTGATTTTTATTACTCTGCACAAATAGTTGTTGCGGATTTTCCTTTACAAATACCCACTCTAAAGCGATTTTTGATAATTTTATGACATTTCCTCCTCTTTTACAATTACCCCAAAATACGAAAAAATCAAGAATTAAACATTCGTGCCACTTTTTCTTATATTCAATGACTTTCACATACAAAAATCCATTCAAGAAAATTATTTCATAAACAAAATTTTGGTTGAATTAACACGAGTTCATCCAAAATTAAAAAAATTTTGTTCTGTTTGCTCTCCCATCCAAAGAATTGTTTAACGCATATACAGCAAACCTCCGGACCGACGATTTAGTTAAATTTTTATCCAAGCAGTTAAATTTTCAACCAGGAAGATGAATTTACATCCAAGGAGAATAGTTTTCTACCGAAAAAGACAAAATTGCAGCAAAATACATAAATTCTCAACCAAATGGTTGTATTTTTAACTAAGGAAGATAAATTTTTAAGCATAAATGGAATAGTTAAATTTTAAGTTAAAAAATTAATTTTCAACAGAAAGAAAAAAAATTTTTAAATAGTTCAATTTCTCATTAAAGAGATGAATTTTCAAAAAAAAATTCAACAAAATAGTTCAATGTTCCTTTAAAGAGATGAATTTTCAACTAAAAAGGATAAATTTTTGAGCATAAATGAAATAGTTAAATTTTAAGTTAAAAAATTAATTTTCAACAGAAAAAAACAACAAATTCTCAACAAAATAGTTTCAGGTTCCTTCAAAGAGATGAATTTTCAACTAAAAAAGATAAATTTTTAAGCATAAATGGAATAGTTGAATTTTAAGTTAAACATTTAATTTTCGATAGAAAAAAAACAAAAAATTTTCAACAAAATAGTTCCATGTTCCATTAAATAGATGAATTTTCAACTAAAAAAGATAAATTTTTAAGCATAAATGGAATAGTTAAATTTTAAGTTAAAGCATTACTCTTCAACAAAAAAAACGAATTTTTAACCAGTTTAACTCAACGAAAAAAGACGAATTTTTTATAAAATACTTCAATCCTCAACCAACTAGATAAACTTTCAACGAAGAGGATTAATTTCTTACCCAAAAAGACGCATTTTCTACAAAAGAGTTAATTTTTCAAGCTAAAGAGTCGAATGTGTTCGAAAACAGTTGACTTTTAAACCGGAATAGATGAATTTTTAACAAAAAAGTTAGTTTTCAATCGAGAAAGATGAATTTTTAACCAAATATGTAGTTGAATTTTCAATCAAAAAAGGTAAATTCTCAATGAAACATGTAATAGTTAATATTTCATCCAGATAAGATTTTAATTCAAAATTAAACACAGATGAATTTAACCAAAAAAGATCAATTTTAAACCAAAAATAAAACGAATTTTCAACACAGTTGTAAAATTTTTAACAGAAGAGATGAATCTTCAACCAAAAAAATGGATTTTTGACAAACTATTTCAATTTTCAATCAAAGGAATGAAGCTTGAACTAAAATGATGAATCTTCAACAACAACAAAAATGAATTTCCGACAAAAGAGTTCAACATTTAACCAAATTGTTGAATTTTCAACGGAAAATATGATTTTTTAATCAAGAAGATTAATTTTCTTCCAAAATAGACGAATTATCAACGAAAGACATAAATTTTTCACCAAATAAATAGTTGAATTTTCAGCTAAAAAAGATAAATTTTTGACCAGATAGTTGAATTTCAAACTGAAAAAGATAAATTTTCAACCAACAATGGAATAGTTAAATTTTCGATAAGAAAATTAATTTTCTACCAAAAATGAAACGAATTTTGTATATAACAGTTAATTTTTCAACAAAAGAGATGAATCTTCAACCGAAAAAAAGAAATAAATTCTTAACAAAGTAGTTCAACTCTCAACCAAGTAGTTGAATATTTGACCAAAAAAGACAATTTTTCAACAAATTAAATAAGTTTTTAACCAGATAGTTGAATTTTTACATAAAACAGATAAATTTGCAATAATATAGTTGAATTTCAAACCGAAAGGGATAAATTTTTGACCCAATAGTTTAATTTTCTATAAAAGAGATGAAGTTCAAACTGAAATGAAGAATCTTCAATAACAAAAAAAATGAATTTCTGACAGAAGAATTAAACATTCCACCAGATCGTTAAGTTTCCAACCGAAAATATGATTTTTCTATCAAAAAGTTTAATTTTATTCCAAAATAGACAAATAATCAACAAACGACATGAATTTTCAACCAAATAGTTGAATTTTTAGCTGAAAAAGATAAATTTCTGACCAAATAGTTGAATTTTAAACTAAAGCAGATCAATTTTCGACCAAAAATGGAATGATGAAATTTTCGATCAGGAAAATCAATTTTTAACCAAAAATGAAACAAATTTTGAACACAATAGTTGAATTTTCAACAAAAGTGATGAATCTCAAAAAAAAAAAAAAGAATTCTTAACTCTCAACCATGTGGTTGAATATTTGACCAAAAAGACGATTTTTCAAAAAAATAAATAAATTTTCAACCAAATAGTTGAATTTTCACATAAAAAAGATAAATTTCCAATAAGATAGTTGAATTTTAAACTAAAAGAGATAAATTTCCCATCCGATATTTGAATTTTTAACTGAAAAAGATAAATTTTCAAGCATAAATGGAATAGTTAAATCTTCAGTTATAAAATTAATTTTTAACCAAAAAAAAAAAACAAATTTTCAAGAAACGAGTTAAATGTTTCATTAAAAAGATGGATTTTCAACTGAAATGATAAATAATCAACCAAAAAAATTTATTTTCAACAAATGAGTGCCACTTTTAACCAAGTACTTGAATTTTCCACCAAAAAATATCAATTTTTAACGAATAATGTAATAGTTACTACTTCGACAAAAAAGATAAATTTTCAACAAAATAATTGAATCCTCAATCAAAATAGATTATTTTTCAAGTTTTCAAACGAGTTTTGAACACAACAGTTAAATTTTCAACAAAAGAGATAAATCTTCAACCAAAAAAAATGAATTTTGAACAAGGTAGTTGAACTCTCAACCAATTAGTTGAATATTTGACCAATATAGATTACTTTTTAAAAAAATAGTTGCATTTTCCACAAAATAATTAAATTTCGAACCAAACAGTAAAATTTTTAACCAAACAAAGATCGAAATGAAATCTACTTTCTTATGAAAATTTTGTGTGTATTAAAAAAGAAACACTCAAAAAATTCACAAATCAAAAATAGACTTCGAAACCACCCACTTTTACGGCTCATTAGAGACAAATGTACAATAAATGTACAAAAAAAAAAAGAAAAAAAGAGGAAAAAAAAGAAATTACTGGGGACCAACATGTTTCGAAGCCAATTTAGACTTCCTCCTAGGGATAATTTTATAGGAAAACTACAGTTATAAATGTTGCTTGGTCAATTTTTCTATTTTATTTTTTTTATCTTATTCATTACTTAAAATTTATTTATATTTATATATATATATATTTTTTTTTTTATATATTTATATATATATTTATTTATTTTATATATATATTATCAATTTTATTATTTATTAATCATTTATTACATATATTTTTTATTATATAAATTTTTAAATATTTTTTAATTATTTAATATTTAATTTTATATATATAATTTATTTTTTTCTTATTTTTCAACTAATTTCTTATGAAAATTTTGTTGTACTAAAATAGAAAACACCAGAATGTTCTGTGTAACTGTGCACGGCAAACTATTTTTATTTCGATCTTAAAGATTTCTGATATTATTAAGAAAATAGAAAAATTGACCAAACATTTGATACTGAATCTTTATTTTTATTTTCAAGTAATATTTGAATTTAATTATTAAAGGTTTCATTATTTACACCTATAGGTTTTCTATAAATCACCTCTGATGAGGAAGTCTAAATCGGCTTTGAAACATGTTGGTCCCCAGTAGTATAAAAAAGACGGAGAAAAGAAAGAGTGATAGGTTGGTATGGTTGACTTTTTCTTTTTTTCTTTTTGTTGCACATTTATTGTACATTTGTCTCTAATAAGTCGTAAAAGTGGGTAGTCTTGAAGTCTATTTTTGATTTGTGAAATTTTTGGGTGTTTCTTTTTTAGTACAAAAAAATTTTCATGAGAAAGTAGATTTTATTTCGATCTTTAAGAAAATATTTCATTCATCGATAATATCATTAATTTTTAGTCAATTACTTTTACTTTTCTTTTGACTTTTACTCTCACTTTAACTTCAAAATTTGATAGGAATATATTAGGCTCTTTCATAAGTGATTAAATTATCCCGAATCCTATCCTTACCCAACTTCAAGTTTCAAAGTCATTCAACACAACTTCCTTCCACAAGAAGTTAGTATGGGAATAACGCCTTCTTAACATCACTTTCCTCTCTCGCATTTCAGGGCAAATGCCTCTAATTGCTGAAATTATTTAATAGCTATCTGAAACTAACCTTAACTCATTCTAACCAGTTCATAAAAAAAGTCTATAGTAAGTGGATCATTATCATCATTACTATCCTAATTAACGATAATGATTTCATAACAGAATCAACCTCACATTTCAAAGAAGATATAAATAATGATTATATAATCCTTATGTAGTTGACTCTTTCATAAATCTGGCACACACTCATTTCAATAAAAGTTTGTTTTCTCCTGCAAACGTTATATAATGATTGGTATTCAATTTCCTCTCTTTTTTTTCATTTGACATCTATTACGAATGTCAGTATTGGTAGGAAATTTAGTTTATAAAATCACAGTTGTGATGCGCTCCTATTTTACGAAAATAATACTATGTTCTTAGGCGGAAAAAATTATACATAATGGAAGAAATGATATATGATTTTCATTTGTTTTATACAAATTATCTATAAAACAAATCTAGTTAAAAACAGTCTTCATCTCAGTTGGAAGAACGATACATAGTGGAAAAAGTTATGTATAATTTTTAATTGTTTTGTTTCATTTGTTAACTAGGCTACTTTTCGCAACATGTCGTGAAGACATGATGTATAACATAGCAAAATGAAAAACTTAATTCTGATGACATTTACTTGATAAAGAATTTTACAAAATTTTTGATGAAGTTATGTAAAAATCCTCACTAAATGAATGATATTAGAAGTATTTTTTCATTTTGCTATGTTACAAATCATGTCTCTACGTAATGTTGCGAAACTAATAACATGATCCCAGGTGGAAAAATTAAACATAGTGAAGAAAATGTATAATTTTCATTTGTTTTATACAAATAATGTATAAAGCAAATAAAAAAAACAATTCTAGTTGAAACAACCGTTATCCCAGGGGGAAAAATGATACATATTGGACAATTTTATGTATAATTTTCACTTGTTTTATACGCATAATATATGAAACAAATTGAAATTATACATAATTTTTTCCACTATGTATCATTTTTCCACTTGACATGAAGGATGTTTTCAACTAGACTACTTTTCGCAACATTACGTAAAGACATGATGTATAACATAGCAAAATAAAAAAATTAATTCTGATGACATTTATTTAATAAGGAATTCTACAAAATTTGGATGAAATTATGTAAAAATCCTTATTAAATGAATGTCATTGGAAGTAAACTTCTAATTTCCTATGTTACAGATCATATCTCTACGTTATGTTGCGAAAATTAGTCTTGTTGAAATCAACCAGTCTGCATCACAACTATAAAATCACAGTTGTGATGCATCGTCATTTTACGAAACTAATACTATGATCCCAGATGGAAAAATTATACATAGTGGAAAAATAATGTATAATTTTCATTTGTTTTATACAAATAATGCATAAAACAAATAAAGAAAACAATTCTAGTTGAAAAAAACCTTCATCCCAGGGAGAAAAATGATACACAGTGGAAAAAGTTATGTATAATTTTCATTTGATTCATACAAATGATATATAAAACAAATTAAAAGTATAGATAATTTTTTCCACTATGCATCATTTTTCCGCCTAGAATGAAGGTTGTTTTCAACTAGAATACTTTTCCAACACTATGTAAAGACATAAATCGTAACATAGCATAATAGAAAATTTACTTTTAATGTTATTTATTTCATAAGGAATTCAACATAATTTTTGATAAAATGATGTCATATTTCTTATTAAATAAATATCATTAGAAGTAAATTTTTCATTTTGCTGCGTTAAAAATCATGTCTTACGTAATATTGCAAAAAGTAGTCTGCTTGAAAACATCCTACCTACATCACAACTGTAAAATCACAGTTGTGATGCATTGTTATTTTACGAAACTAATACTCTGATCCCAGGTGGAAAAATTGTTCATAGTAGAAAAAATGATGTATAATTTTCATTTGATCTATACAAATAATGTATAAAACAAAAAAAAACAAGTCCAGTTCAACAAATATCCTTCTTCTCAGGTAGAAAAATGATACACAGTGGAAAAAGTTATGTATAATTTTCATTTGATCCATTCAAATAATGTATAAAACAAATGAAAAGTATACATAATTTTTTCCACTATATATCATTTTTCCGCCTGGGATCAGGCTTGTTTTCAACTAGAATACTTTTCCAACACTATGTAAAGATATGAATCGTAACATAGCATAATAAAAAATTTACTTTTAATGTTATTCATTTCATAAGGAATTTAATATAATTCTTGATGAAATCATGTTAAATGCCTTATTAAATAAATATCATTAAAAGTAAATTACTCATTTTGATATGTTAAAAATCATGTCTTACGTAATGTTTTGAAAAGTAGTCTAGTTGAAATCAATCAACCTGCATTACAACTGTAAAATCACAGTTGTGATGCATCGTTATTTCACGAAACTAATACTATGACCCCAGGTGGAAAAATTATGCATAGTGGAAAAATAACGTATAATTTTCATTTGTTCTATACAAATAATGTATAAAACAAATGAGGAAAACAATTCTAGTTAAAAACAACCTTCATCCGAGGGGGAACAATGATATATATTGGAAAAAGTTATGCATACTTTTCATTTGTTTAATACAAATAATGTATGAAACGAATTAAACTCATACATAATTTTTTCCACTATGCGTCACTTTTCCGCCTGGGTTGAAGGTTGTTTCCAACTAGAATACTTTTCCGACACTACGTAAAGACATGAATCGTAACATAGCATAATAAAAAATTTACCTCTAATGTTATTCATTTCATAAGGAATTTAACACAATTTTTGATAAAATGATTTAATATTCCTTATCAAATAAATATTATTAGAAGTAAATTTTTTATTTTTCTGTGTTAAAAATCATGCCTTCACATAATGTTGTGAAAAGTAGTCTAGTTGAAAACAACCAGCCTGCATCACAACTGTAAAATCACAGTTGTAATGCATCGCTATTTTACGAAACTAATACTATGATCCCAGGCGGAAAAATTATATGTAATGGAACAAATGATGCATAAATTTTAATTGCTTTATACAAATAATGTATAAAACAGATAAAAAAGACAATTCTAGTTGAAAACAACCTTCATCCTAGGCGGAAAAATTATACATAGTAGAAAAAGTTATGTGCAAATTTCACTCGTTTTATACAAATAATGTATAAAACAAATGAAAATTATACATAATTTTTTCCACTATCAATCAATTTTCCGTCTGAGCTGTGAAGGTTGTTTTCAACTAGACTACTTTTCGCAACATTACGTAAAGACATGATTTGGAACATAGCAAGATAAAAACAAAGAAATATTTAGGACAATATTAGTCTAATTTTTTACGAAAAAAATTCTGTAGTGTACTTTTATAGGCAAAAAGTTTTAGAACCATTTTTTACATTTCTTCAATTTTTTGTAAATTCGAATATTTTTTGAAATTCGCATATGAATTTCAAAAAACGAGAATGGAGTTGAATGTGAAAGTGGAATGCAAACAAAGTGAAGAAGTTACGTACTTGAAACCAGATATTTTCAAGACAAATTTATTAATACTGTATAAATTATTTTCATCTTTATTTAGTCGTTGTTTATTTATCTTTGAATAGCTTAACAATAACCATTAAATAAGCATAAAACCAATTCATATGGTATAAATAAAAACGTCTCGAAAATATCTACATCAGGTAAACAGTCTTCATTATAAGAAAAAGTAAATGATGCACAAAAATAACTCTATAATTTTTTTTCTATAAAAGAAAGTGGATTTACGTTTGTCCTCAAAAATTAGGCTAATATTGTTCTGAACATTTATTTTGAGCACAAAAAAATTGAAGATACCCAGGCGGAAAAGTTATGCATAGTGGAAAAAATATGTATCATTTTCATTTGTTTTATACATTATTTGGGTGAAACAAATGAAAATTATACATAGTTTTTTCCACTATGTATAACTTTTCCTCCTGGGGTTATCCTCTAAGAGGGAGTGCAAGATACAAATCGTTGGGTTCATTATTAAAAGGATTTCCTTTTTTTTCAAAAAGGAATAAGAATTTTCAGTATCATTTTTCAAACTTTTTGAGTTTTGGACCTCCTTAGTAGACATGACCTTACCTTGAAAAATGTAAAGCACAGTGATCAATTTCCTTTTCAGCTACTGGAGACCTGATTACATTCACGGTTCTAATCCAACTAATCACATTAAGACACTGTTATCGAATTTGATGCCCGTATCACAAAATTATCTCAATTCCTTAATAAAAATCAATCATTTTTTATTGAAAATGTCATTTTCTGCTTCGGTCTCGTTATTTAAATTCATCTCATAATCTGGACCAGCTCGATCACTATGCTCGCACATTCACATTCGCTAACTGACTGTGTCACTAAAGTCAGAATGAGAGATTGTCCAATAGAAAAAGATAGAAATATATACAGAGAGAGATCGCGAGAGATCAGCGGAGGTACTTTTTATCGCGTGCATACGCTCGCCTTTCTCTATCGATATTCAAAAAAGTTTTTTCAAAAGTATGTATGTACGTCAACGCATTGCATATACATTTTTTTCATTTAATCAGCTAACATGCTGTTTTTCTAAGATTCCTCGGTTATGGAAAAACTAGCATAATATGAGCGCGCTACCCCTGTGGAAAAATCTTCTAGCGCTGGCCCGGCCCAGACCAGAACGTCTGGTTTCCAGTCTTGACGCTGACCAGACGATCTAGCCTGGGCCTGGCCAAAAGTGTAACGTTTTTTTTGACTAGCCCCGGGCCAGACCGTCTGATCAGCCGCTGGTTTTTTGCTGGTCAGCCGTTACTTATTTGCTGGTCAGCCACTAATTAATGGCTTATCAACCACTAAATATCAGCTGGTCAGTAACTAGTAAATGGCCGATCAGCATCTAGTTGAAGGCCCGTCAGCCGCTAGTTAATAGATGATCAGCCGCTAGTTATTGACTGGACAGATACTAGTTAATGACTGATCAGCCCCCTAGATATTAGCTGGTCAGCCATTATTTGATTACTTATCAGCTGCAGCTTATTAGCTGGTCAGCCGTTACTTATTTGCTAGCCAGCTACTAGTTAATGGCTTATCAACCACTAGATATCACCTGTTCAGTAACTAGTAAATGGCCGATCAGCATCTAGTTGAAGGCCCGTCAGCCGCTAGTTGATAGATGATCAGCCGCTAGTTATTGACTGGTTAGATACTAGTTAATGACAGATCAGCTCCCTAGATATTAGCTGGTCAGCTATTATTTAATGACTTATCAGCTGCTGCTTATTAGCTGGTCAGCCGCTAGTAAATGACTGATCAGCAACTAGTTGGAGGGCCGTCAGCCGCTAGTTAATAGATTATCAGCCGCTAGTTATTGCCTGGTCAGCCAATAGTTAATGTCTGATCAGCCGTTAGTTATTGGCTGGTCAGCTACTAGTTAATGGCTGGTCAACTACCAGTTATGGCTCATCAGCCACTAGATATCAGCTGGTCAGTAACTAGTAAATGGTTGATCAGCCTCTAGTTGAAGACCTGCCAGCCGCTAGTGAATAGATGATCAGTCGCTGGTTATTGACTGGTCAGCTACTAGTTAATGGTTTATCAGCCGCTAGTTATTAGCTGATCAGCTGCCAGTTACTGATTGATCAGACACTAGTTAATGGCTTATCAGCCCCTAGATATTAGCTGATCAGGCACTAGTAAATAATTGATCAGCAGCTAGTTGGAAGCCCGTCAGCTGCTAGTTATAAGCTGGTCAGCAATTATGTAATAACTTATCAGCCGCTACTTATTAGCTGGTCAGTTGCGAGTAAATAGCTGATCAGCAACTATTTGGAGGCCAGTTAGCCGCTAGCTAATGGCTTATCAGCCGCTATTTATTTACTGGTTAGCCACTACTTAATAGCTGATCAGCCACTAGTTATTAGCTGGTCAGCCCCTAGCAAATGGCTGATCAGCAGCTAGTTGGAAGCCCGTCAGCCGCTAGTTAATAGCTGATCAGCCGCTAATTATTGGCTGGTCAGTCACTAGTTGATGGCTTTTCAGCCGTTAGTTATTTGCCGATCAGCTACTAGTTAATAACTGATCAGCCACTACTTATTGACTGGTCTGTCACTAGTTGAAGACTGATAAGCCACTAGATATTAACTGGTCAGCTACTAGTAAATGACTGATCAGCAACCAATTGGAGGCCAGTCAGCTGCTACTTAATAACTGATCAGCCGCTAATTATTGGCTGGTCAGCCACTAGTTAATGGTTTATCAGCCGCTGGCCGCTAAAATAATTTGACCCGATTGGAACCGATTGAGCACTAAATACCGATTGCTTAATAAGAAGCTTTATTTTTTTAATAATTTGGAAAAAAATAATTTTCTACTATAAGTGTATTTAGCTGATCAGCGCCACACCTGGCCCAGACCAGAGTTTCAATGTGATAAGAAAAAAAATCTTGTTTTGATAGAATTAATTTCTTCTTTTTTTTTTGGTCCAAAATACAACTTTTAAGTAGAAAATTAAGCTGTTTTGTTTGACGATTCAACTATTAAGTTTGAAAATTCAACTACTTGGCTGAAAATTAACTTTTTGTTTAAAATTCATATCTTCGGCATAAAAATTCAACTGCTTTGGAGAAAATTCGTCTTTTTGGCTTGAAAATTTAACAATTAGGTTGAATTTTTTTTTCTTTCTTGACCAAAAAATCTTTCTTGATTGAAAATTCAACTCTTGTGTTGGAAATTCTTCTTTCTGATTTAAAAGTTTAGCTCTTTTGGTAGAAATTTCATCGTTTTTGGTTAAAAATGCAACTGTTTAGTTGAAAATTAACTTATTTTTTGGTTAAGTAATTAACTATTTTAGATGAAAATTCAACTACCTGGCTGAAAATTAACTTTTTGTTTAAAATTCGTACTTGAGGATACGAATTCAACTGTTTTCGAGAAAATTCGTCTTTTTGGCTCGAAAATTCAACAAGTTGGTTGATTTTTTTTTTCTTTCATGACCAAAAAATCTTTCTTGATTGAAAATTCAACACTTCTGTTGAAATTCATCTTTCCGATTGAAAAGTTTACCTCTTTTGGTAGAAATTTCATCGTTTTTGGTTAAAAATGCAACTGTTTAGTTAAAAATTAACTTATTTTTTGGTTACGTATTTAACTATTTTGGATTAAAATTCAACTATTTGGTTAAAAATTAACTTTTTATTGGAAATTCATATTTGGGGATAGAAAATTCAACTGTTTTGGAGAAAATTCGTCTTTTTTACTTGAAAATTCAACAAGTTGCTTGATTTTTTTTCTTGGTTGAAAATTCATCTCTTGTGTTGAAAATTCGTCTTTTTGGTTTAAAAGTTTAGCTCTTTTGGTAGAAATTTCATCGTTTTTGGTTGAAAATGCAATTATTTATTCAAAAATTAACCTGTTTTTAGGTTAAGTATTCAACTATTTCGGTTGAAAATTCAACTATTTGGTATAAAATTAACTTTTTTGTTGAAGAATTATATTTTTTGGTGGAAAATTCAAATGTTTTTTAAAAAATTTGTTTTTTTTTTGGCTTGAAAATTTATAAATTCGGTTGAAATTTGTTTTCTTCCTTGACTAAAAAGCCCTTCTTAGTTGAAAAATTTATTAATTCAGATATTTTGTTTAACATTCATCATTTTTGTAGAAAACTCATTCCTTTGGCTGAAAATTTAAATATTTTCTTGAAATTCGTTGGTTTCTTGGTTGGCCTTTGATGAAAATTCTTTTTTTTTTTTGTTGATGATTATTCTCTTATTATTTTGAAATTTTTGCTGATCGAATTGGCTTTAGGGTCCAATAATTGAATACAATTGTTGAAAATTTAACTTATTTATTGAAAATCAGTTTTCCTGCGGTTGAAAATGAATTCTCTGAACTAAAAATTTATCTTTTTAGTTGAAATTTCAACTATCTGGTTCAAAATTAATGTATTTTATTGAAAATTCGCCTTTTTTGGTAGAAAATTAATATTTTTAGTTGAAAATTTATCTTTATGATTTAACTGTTTGGTTATAAATTTAATTATTTCGTAAAAAATTGAACAATATTGTTAAAGACTCACTTTTTTGAAAATTCGTCATTTTAGATTGAAAACTCTAATATTTTTGTAGAAAATTAATCTTGTTTGGTTAGAAATGCAAATGTTCAGTTGAAAACTAATTTGTTCTGATCGAGGACTTAGCTATTTTGTTAAAAATTCGTTTTTTTAGGTTGAAAACTCAACTATTTGTTTGAAAAATAACCTTATTGCCGAAAATTCATATTTCTGAATTGAAAATTCAACTGTTTTGTAGAAAATTGAACAATTTGGTTGAAATTTTTTTTCTTTCTTAACTCAAAATTGTTTTTTGGTTAAAAATTTGACACTTTCGTTAGAAGTTCGTCTATTTGGTTTAAAAATTCATCTCTTATGGTACAAAAATCTTTTTTTTGGCAAAAAATACAACTTATTACATGAATATTAATCTGTTTTCATCGAGAATTCAACTATTTTGTTGAAAATTCGTCTTTTTGGGTTCAAAATTCAACTACTTGGTGGAAAAGTAACATTTTTGTTGAAAATTCATATCTTTTGGTTGGCAGTTCAACTCTTGGTAGAAAATTAACTAATGTGGCTGAAATATATTTCTTTCTTGATTCAAAAACCTTTTTCGGTTAGAAATCCAACTCTTTTATTGAAACTTCGTCATTTTGGTTTGAAAATTCCTCACTTCAGGATAATTTGAAGCTAGCTAAAATAGTGTAAAAAGTGCTACAATTAAAGTTGAAGATTTTTTTTTTGTTAAGAACAATATAAAATAAATAATTATCAAGAAGTTATGAAGGTGGAAGTTTTTTGTTGCTCAAAATTCGTTCGACTCTCTATGAGCTTGAAGATATGAATGCATTATTTATGCAATGTCTCAGATAGAAATTTATAACTTTTGTTTAAAGAAAAAGCTTCATTAGTTATTTACTCCATCAATCGTAGAACTTCATAAAGAATATTTCCTCAAAATATTATTTGAAAATTCCGAAAATTGGCTGAATTACGGCGAGTTGAAGTCAAAAAAGACAAAAAATTTGTTTTCTAAAAAACGGGTTTAAGCTTACTTCGAAAATGGCAAAGGCTACAATTTCTTTGTCAAAAGAAAAAAGATGCACAATTCAATTTCCTATCAGAAAATGTGGTTTTAGAATTAAAATTTGAAGTCTGTTTGAAATGTTTCCAGTGGCCAACGCCGTTCAGTGAAAAAAACTTATATGCGGTTATAGAATTCGGCTCCCTCAATTAGTGCCGTGAACCCTATTTACCAACATTGATTGATTCATATCTTTAGAAATAAATTTTTTAGTGGTT
This sequence comes from Melikaiella ostensackeni, assembly GCA_032362435.1. Lineage (NCBI taxonomy): Eukaryota > Metazoa > Arthropoda > Insecta > Hymenoptera > Cynipidae > Melikaiella > Melikaiella ostensackeni. The sequence goes on from JAUMHM010033741.1 coordinate 21,481, forward strand.
GTAGTCAAAAAAATTATTTTTGCAGAGTAAAATTATCTCTGCAATGGAATTTGTCTTATTTATTGGTGATTTTTTTTCACTAAGTTATTTCAACTTTTTTCTGTTTTTCAAGATTTATCGATTCATATCCTTAAAAATAGTTTTTTTAGTGGTTATCGTTACACAAATTATTCGTGCAGAATGAAATTATCTTTGCAATGAAGTTTGTTTTGTTTATTGTTGATTTTTTTTATCTGCGTTCTTACAAATTTTGAAGAGGGACCATGGTCAACATTAAATGAAGGTATAGAAGAAGCTCTGAAATCGAATATCACGTCTCGAATTTTTATTCCCTGAATTACATTTAGACAGACATAAAGGAATTGAAATTGATTTCCTTCAGAATCCCCTTTTCTTGCTGCATTTCAGGAGGCGTTTAAATATCGCACGTAAAGTATAGACGGATGGTATTGGACTACTAACCGACTGACCTATTAAAAATTGACCTTGACTTTGAAAGGTGATAGCTAGAAAAAATAAATTCATTATTTTGATACTTCACAAAAGTGATATTCAGGACAAATTGATTTTCAAAAAACAATTATCCGAATTGAACTGTTCTTTTTTTAATAAAATCTGATAAAATTCAGCATTGAACTGCCATGTCAGGTTTTTAAAAAAATGTTTTTTTTTTTATTTAATAACAAAAATGAAAAAAAATTTTGCCTCTTGGAATGTACCGGTTTTTAACAAATACTTGGATTGATTCAAAAATGCCCAGAAAATATGAAGCAACTATAAAAAAAATGTCCAATATCAACGCAAATGTTTAAAAGTTTATTGAATTTGTTATAAATAAATAAGTGAATGAAAATGGTTTCGCGGGGATTGGCAGCGATTCGTCACTTGATTCGCACTAAATTTGCATAATTTATGGACAAAAAGAGTTTTCTAGTTAAATTAATGCATATTCATAAATAATTTCTTAGTTTATAAGCAAGTTTTATAAACAATTATCCATATCTGGTATTTATGATGGAGTAAATAAATTTTTTCCACGAAATCGATCATATATTACCTGGAAATGAAGCCTAAGTATTATATGTGGTCATCTAATGAAAATGGATAATTGTTTAAAGAATCTTAATTAACAAATGCACTATTTGGCTATTTTTAGACGTACAAACTTGGTTCTTTTGACGCAATCAACTATAAATAACTAACTTCTACATTTTTAAGGACGTTTCGATGACAATAAATAGTTTCTATTTTTAAAAAACAATTGTTTAAGCAAAGTTTTATCATGTTATGTATTTATAAATGAAATTCCACTTTTCTCCACAGATTTAACAGTCAGTTATTTAGCAATGAATTCTTGCTGTGGATTGCTAACATTTGATAATTGTTTAAACAGGCTATTTTTCAGCATTTAAATTTTGTTCTTTTAGCGAAATAAACTGTTAATAACAAATTTTTTAACTCGATAACGATCTACTATTTACATAATAAATAATAATTTAATTATGTGTTTGACCAGTAGTACTAACTCTGATCATTTTATTATATATTTTTTATTAAATGCTGGAAAATAGCCAAATAATGCATTTGTTAATTAAGTTTGTTTAAACAATGATCAAATGTTAGCAACTCCAAGCAAGAAGTAATTGCTAAATAACTGGCTGTTAAATCCGTGAAAAAGTGGAATTTTATTTATAAATACATAACATGATAAAAATTTATTTTTACAATTGTTTACAATAAAAATTATTTATTGTCATCGAAGTATCCTTAAAAATTTAGAAGTTAGTTATTTACAGTTTATTACGTTAAAAGCACCAAGTTTTTACGTCTAAAAATAGCCAAATAGTGCATTTGTTAATTAAGATTGTTTAAAAAATTATCCATTTTTATTAGATGACCAAATATGATACTTAGCCTCCATTTCCAGGTAATATATGATCGATGCCAAAGAAAAACTTTATTTATTCCATCATAAATACCAGACATGGATAATTGTTTGTAAAACTTGCTTATAAAATAAGAAATTATTTATGAACATTTATTAATTCAACTAAAAAACACCTTTTGTCCGTAAATTGTTCAAATTTATTGCGAATCAAGTGACGAATCGCTGCCAATCCCCATGAAACTATTTTCATTCACTTATTTGTTTATAACAAATTAAATAAATTTTTAAACATCAGCTTTGTTATCGGACATCTTCTTTGGATAGTTGCTTTATGTTTTCTCGGTATTTATGAATGAATCCCAGTATTTTTTTAAAACCGGTACACTTCAAAAGTCAAAAATTTTTCAAAAATTTTTGTTATTAAATAAATAAAAAAATAATTATGAAAATCCGCAATGACGGTTCGATGCAGTATTTTATTAGGTTTCAACTAGGGCTTATTTGACGCAGAATTCAATAATCTTTCCAACGGCTTTTCAAAAATATTTTTATCTGTATCCTGGACTGCGTTATCACCTTTCAAAGTCGAGGCTAATTATTGCCTTATAGGGGCCCTCGCGTGCCCACCGCAGTTGCCCCAAAGGTAAATTTTCAATTTTTAAAAATACCCTTAATCGTCTCATCATCATTGTAAGGTTCAACTTTCAAAAAAAAAATGTCACCAAATTTTTAACAAAAATGCAGTTTTGGTAAGTCTTAACTAATCAAGCATCAAAAGTTGAAGTATTAAAAAAATATTAATGCTCTGGACTTAGAAATTTTAACCGATGGATTATGCAGACAAACGAGCAGGGCACCCTGCGGGGGCCCACGTGGGTTCTTCCCTATGGGTTGTCTACACGGTCCTTTGACGGGGGCCGACATTTAAAAGAGAGCTGAAGAGGATTTTTCAACACGGGAATAATGTAAACAATTATAATTAAAAAATTCAAAAGCGTAGCATAGAGAATTTTCAAATAAAAGCATCTAAAATTGAAATGAAATGAACATTTTTTAAATAGCGTTTAAAATTTAAATATTGAAAAATATGTAATTGTCAGTAGCACTCAAAGGCGAATTTCATAACTTCATATCTCTTCAATTTTCTTTTTGAGTATCATCAAGTTGATAATTTATTTATCGCAAATAATCAATAATTTAGAATCCTTGTACTGTACAATCTTGAAATTAATCAATATAAACGAACAAATCCTAAAGTGCGCACAATACGATACTTATCAGAGATAATTATTTTATGACACATTCTTGTACCGTAAGTCACAATAAGTCGTTGTCCTATTCATAAAGTGCAAGAAACTTCTTATTCATAAAAGCTGAATTCATGAAAGCCTTTCTTTGAATATTAAACAAAGGCGATAAGTATACTTGCACAATTAATTTATTGAGAAAGATTTTTTTTAAAACATTAAAAATTGTTCAATATCTTCTTCTGTTCTAATGCCAACAGTAAATTCACTTGCACTTAACGTTTTTAATTTACATTTCAATTTTAATTTTAATTTTACCCGTGTGGGAAAATGAAGTGGGCCCCCGCAGGGGTCCTTATGGAAACGACATGCTAATCCATAAGAATTCAACATGGGCTTCCCTCGTGGTTGCCCTTATGGTTATTCTCGAGGGGCCCTCGTGGGCCCCTAGCAGTTGCGCCGAAGGTACATTGTTAATTTTTTAAAATATCTTCAACAATTGTCTCCTCATAATTTTGAAGCATATCTTAATAAATATATATGCATTGTTAATATATATATAATATATTTAAGAATAAAAAATAACAAAAATTATTAGCTTCTCGACCAGGACTTGGACTCATGACCAGCATCTTCCCAGACTTCCGTTTTTCCTTTTGACCAACTAACCACATTCTTTATAACTTTTTCAGGCAAATACGCCACACGTATTTCAAAATTTGTTGGAATTATCTTTATTTTCAATAACTGCACATTGAAATGAGATATTGTTACTATCTAACATAAAACACAATTTATTACAACATCAAATCGTTTGATTTTTGTAAACTGAGGTATGAGGATAATAAGCATGCCCCCTACGGGGGCCCTCGTGGGACGCCTAAATGTTCAAAGTTCAACTGCCAAAAAAATGTAACAAATTTTCAACAAAAATGCAGTTTTTGTAATCTTTGGACTTAAAAATTTTTTACGATGGATTATAAGGGCAAACGAGTAGGGCCCCCTGCGGGGGCCCACGTGGTTCTTCTCCTATGGATTGCCCAGATGGTCCCCTGGCGGGGGCCAACATTCTAAAGAGGACTAAACGGGACTGCTTTCACACCGGTAATTTAATTTTTTATTTAATTTTCATTTTTATTTTTATTTCCAATGCAAGGGTAAGATCGATATTTACATAAGTAAATGAAATTCCATATGGGCAGATTATATCTTGCGTGACATAATTTCGAGCCGGTGGATCCAGTCCTCACTTTCACTTTTCGGTAACAGAACTCAATGAACTTTGCAACATCAGACATGGCCTCACGTGAAAATGTTTTTTCCTTTCCTAAAAATTTTTCCTACTTTTCTTGGGGATTTTATGAGAGACTATCATAATAGCGCGCTTTAAATGTCTGCTTTTAATGTGAATTCCACCTAGGCTTTTTTAAAAAAAAATTTATGGATTGAAATGTTTATTTATAAAATTCTCATGTAAAATTATGTGAATATAACATTTTTGATAAGAAATTCATTTTTTTCGGGAATTTGCAACGGTCGAATTTTCAAATGTTGAAAGTCGAAGAACATTGAAAACTTAATTTTCAGCAGCTAGATCATTACATAAAAAAAAGATTACAGGATGTATGTAAATATAACATTTTTAATACAAAATTCGCTTTTTTCTTTAATTTCCAACGGTTAAAAATCGAAAGAAATTCGAAATTGAATTTTCAAAAGTCAAATCATTACATAGAAAACGATTATAGGATAATTAGCATCGAAATAAATAATAGAAAAATATTAAAGGAATTAATGTAAAAATTAATGTAGAAAATTTGTCTTATCGGCTTGAAACTTCAACAAGTTGGTTGAAACATTTTTTCTTTCTTGACTAAAAAATCTGCCTTTGTTGAAAATTCAACTTGAAAATTCGTCTATTTGGTTTAAAAATTCATATCTTTTGGTAGAAATTTCATCTTTTCTGGTAAAAAATGAAACTTTTTGATAGGAAATAACCCTTTTTTGGTAGAGGATCCAACTATTTTTTTGAAAATTTACTTTTTTGTTGAAAATTCATATTTTCGGGATGAAATTCAAATGTCTTGGAAAAAAAAATTGGTCTTTTTGACTAGAAAATTCAACGATTTGGTGGAATTTTTTTCTTTCTTAACCGAAAAATCGTTCTTGGTTGGAAATTCAACTCTTGTGTTGAAAATTTGTCTTTTTGATTTTTAAAATTTAGCTCTTTTGGTAGAAACTCTAACCTTTTGGGTTGAAATGTAACTGTTTTGTTGAAAATTAATCTGTTTTGGTTGAGGACTATAATATTTTGTTGAAATTGAGCCTTTTGTATTGAAAATTCAACCATTTGGTAAGAAATTCAATCATTTGGTTGAAAACTAACATTTTCCTTGAAAATTCAACAATTTTGTTAAAAAGCCATCCTTATTCGGTACAAATTCTACTGTTTAGTTGAAAATTCGTCTTTTTGGGTTGAACATTCAATTATTTGGTTGAAAACTAACATTTTTGTTCAAACTCGTATTTTTTGGTTGAAAATTCAACTGTTTTGTATAGAATTAAACAGTTTATTTGAAATTTTCTTTCTTTCCTGACTCAAAATTCTTTCTTGGCTAAAAATTCAACACTTTTGTTGAAAATTCGTCTATTTGGTAGATTTTTTTTTAAAGTACAACCATTTAGTTGAAAATTCATTTATTTCGGTTGAGAATTTAACTATTCTATTGAAAATTCATCTCTTTGGGTTGAAAATTCAAACCTTTTTATGGAAACTCACATTTTTGTTGAAAATTTATATTTTTGTGTTTAAAATTCAACTGTTTTGTAGAAAATTGAACAATCTGATTGAAACTTTTTTCCTTTCTAGACTCGAAAATCTTTCTTGGTTGAAAATTTTACTCTTTTTCGTTGAAAATTCGTCTTTTTGTTTTTTTTTTCATCTTTTCTGGTAGAAATTTAATTTTTTTTTGCTAAGAAATACAACACTTTGGCTGAAAATTAATCTGTACTGGTTGAGTCTTTTTGAGTTGAAAACTAACATTTTTATTGAAAATTCATATTTTTGGGTTCAAAATTCAACTGTATTATAGAAAATTCAACTATTTTGATGAAAACTAAGATTTTTGTTGAAAATTCATATTTTTGGGGTGGAAATTTAACTATCTTGTAGAGAATTCAAAAATTTGGTTGAAATTTTCTTCCTTTCTTGGCTCAAAATTCTTTCTTGGTTAAAAATTCAATACTTTTGTTGAAAATGCGTCTATTTGGTATAAATATTTCTGTATCCTAGTAGAAATCTCATGTTTTTTTTTGTAATAATGCAAACTGTTTAGTTGAAAATTATTCTGTTTTGGTTGACGATTCAACTATTTTGTTGAAAAATTGTCTGTTTGTGTTGAAAATTCAACACCTCTCTGGGTTGACAATTCAACTGCTTGGTTGGAAACTAACATTTTTGTTGCAAATTTATATTTTTGAGTTGAGAGTTCAATTGTTTTGTAGAAAATTAAACGATTGGGTTGAAACTTTTTTCTTTTCTTGTCTCAAAAATCTTTCTTGCTTGAAAATTCAACTCTTTTTTGTTGTAGATTCGTCTTCTTGATTTGAAAATTTATTTCTTCTGGTAGAAATTTATTTTTTTCGTAAAAAATACGCCTCTTTAGTTAAAAATTAATTTGGTTCGGTTGAGGATTCAACTATTTTGTTGAAAATTCGTCTTTTCAACTTGAAAAGTCAATTATTCGGTTGAAAACTAAGATTTTTGTTGAAAACTCATATTTTTGGTTGACAATTCAACCGTTTTGTAGAGAAATAAACAATTTGGTTAAAACTTTTTTCTTTTTTGACTCAAAAATCTTTCTTGGTTGTAAACGTAACTCTTTTTCGTTGTGAATTCGTCTTTTTGGTTTGAAAATTCATCTCTTCTAGTAGAAATTTCCATTTTTTTTTTGCTAAAAAATACAACTCTTTGAAACAATCAAATCTCGTTTTTTCTCTCGTAAAAGCGATAATAAAAGTTTACTACCAAAAATTGCGTCGCTATTAAATAGACGTATTAGAAACAGAGGAGGTTTTTTATCAGAAAAAAAAATAGAGAAAATAGACTGGAGAATGAAGTGAATGAAAATGAAAAATTTAATGATGAAAAAAAATTTAAGCTTCAGTGCAATAAAAAAATGCAGGATTTTTCTTTCCGTATATATTGCGAGGTCTTTATCCTGAATGCAGAGGGCATTTGCTCGTGAAAGACAAATGTTAGCACTTATAGTGGACTTCCTTGACCTAAATGGGCTCTCGTAAATCACAGAAAAAAAAACCATCATCAAAACCAAAGATTTTGCATCTCCCTATTTTTCGACAAGAAAAAAAATAAAAGTTCTTCAACACTTTTTTAGCATCACATATTTTATATTCCACTAATGTTAAACAAAGTTTACAAAATTCTAGATTTTGAATCGGTGGGTTTCGACTGTCTTCAACCCAAAAAGGGATAATTTTGTTAGTTTCTTTTTTTTCAACTGGAGTTGCGTTCTTAATGAGGTTTTTCAATTTTTAGACTTTTTATTTAGAAATCTTTCAAATTACAAGGTACATAGTAGAATCGCTAGGGCTTTCCAAATTGGTAGTTTTTCAACTTACGAATTTTTTAATTTAAATATTATTTATTCAAACTTACCAGCTTTCATAATCTTTCCCTAATTGAGATTTTAAAGAATTATTTCGTAAATGTATTTAAATTTGAATAGATTCAAATTGAATTTCCTCTACTTTTTAATTTTTTTAAGATGCGGATCCTTTCAAATTCAAAATTTTTAATTTAAAAAAGTTTCGACATTTTTTTTATTAATTATAGAGCTTCAAATTTGTAAGATTTTTTTCTTAACTGAAGCCTGTGGAATCTAAGAGCTTTTAAATTATTCGATGAGGTCTAAATTTCGTTTTCAATCTTTAAACTTTTGAGTTGAAAATTTGTCAAATTTTAATATAGTTGAATGAAGGGCTTTTAAGTTTGGTAGTTTTTAAGCCTTTGAATTCTCGAAAATGTCATCTTTGAAAAAAATTAACACTTAGAACATAATTATTATGTCGATATTGCACATCCATAATTACTACAAAAATTGAATTTAACTTCGAAATTGAAATATTTAGGGCTAATTCAGACAAAATAATATTATATAAGGTATCCTTAATTATTATTTAAATTCGTTCAAATTTTAAATTTTTTAAATTTAATGACTTTTAAATTTAGAAGCTTCTAATTATTTTTTAAATTTCGAGTTTAAAAAATTATTTGGTGAAGGTTTTCAAATTTGAATAGTTTCAAATTGAATTTCCTCTATTTTTTATTTCTTTAAGATGCGAATCCTTTCAAATTCAAAATTTTTAATTTAAAAAAGTTTCTACATGTTTTTTATTGATTAAAGAGCTTCAAATTTGTAAGATTTTTTTTTAACTGAAGCCTGTGGAATCTAACTGCTTTTGAGTTATTTTATGAGTTCTCAATTTCGTTTTTCAATCTTTAAGCTTTTGAGTTAAAAATTTGTCAAATTTTAATATAGTTGAACAAAAGGCTTCTAAGTTTGGTAGTTTTCAAGCCTTAGAATTCTCGAAAATGTCATCTTTGAAAAAAATTAACACTCAGAAGATAATTATTATGTCGATATTGCACATCCATAATTACTGCAAAAATTGAATTTAGTTTTAAAATTTGAATATTCAGGGCTAACTCAGACAAAATAATATTATATAAGGAATCCTTAATTATTATTAAAATTCGTTCAAATTTCAAATTTTTTAAATTTAATGACTTTTAAATTTAGAAGCTTTCAATTATTTTTTTAATTTCGAGTTTAAAAAATTATTTGGTGAAGGTTTTCAAATTTGAATAGTTTAAAATTGAATTTCCTCTATTTTTTAAATTTTTTTATAAGTTTTGCGCGCGGAAAGTTGATTTTCAACACACTTACAATTTTACCGCACTAATGCGGAAAAATCAACTACTGACAAGGCTTACTTCCGGTGTACGGTGGGCAAAAAAGAATTATTTGGTAAAGGTATTTAAATTTAAATAGTTTCAAACTGAATTTCCTCTAAGTTTTCTACTTTTTTAAGATGAGGATCCTTTCAAATTCAAAATTTTAAATTCAAAAGTTCATACATTTTTTTTGTTTGATGAATTAGTGATTTACTTAACCGGATTTAGGTTTTCAATTTGGTTTTTCAATTTTTAAACTTTGTAGTTGGAAATCCATCAAATTTGAAGGTGTATAAGTCAATCGCAAAGTCTTTCAAATTTGGTAGTTTTTCAACTTGCAAATTTTTCAATTTCAAAAATATTCATTCAAATTTAGAAGGGTTAAATACCTTTCCGAAATGGGGGTTTGAAGAATCCTTTCGTGAGGGTATTTAAATTTTAATAGTTTCAAATTGAAGTTCCTTTTATTTTTCTACTTTTTTAAGATTTAGATCCTTTCAAATTGAAAATTTCAAATTGAAAGTTTTTTTTTCGTTAGATGAATTTGTAAGTTTTTCTTTAAACTGGAGTTAGGTTCTTAATTTGGTTCTTCAATTCTCAAAATTCTTAGTCAGAAATCTTTGAAATTTTAAGGTGCATATTTGACGCAAAGTCTTCCGAATTGGGTAGTATTTCAACTTGCAAATTTTTCATTTCAAGAAAATTCATTCAAATTTTGAAGCGTTGATAATCTTTCCGCAATTGGGAGTTTAAAGAATTATTTCGTGAGGGCATTTAAGTTCGAATAATTTCAAATTGAGTTTCCTCTAATTTTTATATTTTTCTAAGATGCGGGTACTTTCAAATTCCAAATTTTGAGTTTAAAAGAGTTTCTAAATTTTTTTATTGATTGAAGAGCTTCAAATTTGTAAGATTTTTTTACATGAAGCCTGTGGAATCTGAAAAATTTTTCAGTTAAAAATTTGTCAAATTTCAAGGCAGCTGGATCGAAGTATTCTAAATTTGGTAGTTTTCAGCCGTTGGATCCTCGAGAAAGTCAACTTTAAAAAAAAAGAAGAACATTCAGGAAATTTTTATTAGGTCAATATTACACATTTATATTTATTACAAAAGTTGAATTTAAAGTTTCGAAATTGAAATATTTAGGGCTAACTCAGACAAAGAAATATTATTTAAGGCATTCTTAATTATTTGAAAAATTCTCTCAAATTAAAAGAAAATAAATCTGAACGCTTCTAAAAATATAAGATTTTAAAACTTTCTCAAATTGCAAGTTTGAATAATCTTTTTGGTACAAGACTTTAAGTTGGAATAGTTTCAAATTGAATTTCCATAAATTTTCAATTTTTTTAAGATGCGGATCCTTTCAAATTGAAAATTTGAAATTAAAAAGTTTATTTTTTTTGTTAGATAAATTCGTAATTTTTTTCAACTGGAGTTGGGTTTTTAATCTGGTTTTTCAATTTTTAAACTTCTTGATTAGAAATCTTTCAAATTTTAAGGTATATAGTTGAATTGCAAAAGCTTTCAAATTTGGTACTTTTTCAACTTGCAAATTTTTTAAATTCAAGAAAATTCATTCAAATTTAGTAGCTCTAATAATCTTTCGCAAATTGAGAGTTTGATGAATTATTTCATGAGGGTATTTAAATTTTAATAGTTTCACATTGAATTTGCTCTAATTTTTCTACTTTTTTTAAGATGCGGATATTCATTCAAAATTTTGAGTTTGAAAGAATTTCTAAATTTTTTTTATTATCTAAAGAGCTTCAAATTTGTAAGTTTTTTTTTTAATGACACCTGTGAAATCTGTAGCTTTTGAATTTTTTGATGAGTTCTAAGTTTCGTTTTTCAATCTTTCAACATTTTAGTTTAAAAATTGTCAAATTTCAAGACAGTTGAATTAAAGGCTTTTGAATTTGGTATTTTTTCAGCCTTTGGATCCTCGAGAAAGTCATCTTTAAAAAAAATTCAGAACATTATTATTATGCCTATGTCACACATTTATATTTATTGCAAATGTTAAATTTAAAGTTTCGAAATTCTTAAATTTTTTAAAATAATATTTTTAAATATATAAATTATAAAAAATAATGTATAAAAATAAAAATTATAATATAATGATATAATAAAAAGTATATAAATATATATTAATGTATATTAGATGAAATGTATTGAATATTATTAAGATTCGTTCAGATTTAGAAGTTTTTAAATCTAAAAGCTGCTCTAAATTTAGAAGATTTCAAATTTTTCTAACATTTCATGTTCAAAGAATTATTTGGTAAAGGTCTTCAAATTTGTATAGTTTCAAATTGAATTTTCTCTGAATTTTGTATTTTTTCGAGAAGTGGATTGTCCATATAGCTGCATATAGGATTGTGGCGCGCATTTTTGAATATTATAGGTTTCCATTTGCAAAATTGATCATAGCTTCAAAAAAAGCGGAAAAAATTGCCGAAATTCCTAAATATAGGGATCATAGGGGACTTTGAGAAGGATTTTGAGAGGGCGAATAGGGAAAATAGGGAAAAAGGGGACTGACTGTGATCCCTGAAACCTATATATATGAAAAAAGATGTACTAAAAAAATCAAAATTCTTGAACGCATTTAACTCACCATTCTTGAAGAATCATTTGCCAACTTCAATCACGTAGCAGGGTCATTTGATGAAGGTTCCAGAAAAATTTCGACTTCCTCAACACTCCCAGGAATTCTAAACGGCCGATGAAATGAAGATGGCATTCTACTTTTTGAGTCTTATTAACAAAAATAATAAATATCGAATTTTGCTTTTTTTTTCTATATAATTTCTGTACTTTACATCAAGATTTGCAAAACAAAAAATGAGAAATGTACAGTGACTCTTTCACCAATTTTGTTTATAAATATTGCCCCACTCGAGATAATTTCGTATATTTAGTCTTCACTGAATTAATTGGTATTTTTTCATTTAATGTTTAATCTCTTTTTTAGATTTTCGAACAATTAAAAGTTTAAATCAATATCCAACCACACGATGTACTGTTAGTACGAGAACTGCCACTTTCCTCGATTGTCCGATGGTCGACGCCATAAGAGAAAGTGAGAGGGTGCCCATTGCAAAATCTAATAATAAGGACGTTACTATTTAAGAACTGATTACAATTAAACCAGTCTAGCATTCCGATTAAAAATTTAATTTTACTAGAGTCGCATTCAGTCAAGGGCAGATCCAGAAAATTTTTCGGAGGGGGCGATTGTGAAGTTTCTTCAAATCATGTATGCGTAATGATTTGAAATAACTTTTAAAATCGAATATAATAAGGCGATAAACTCAACTTTATTAATATTTACCAATTATTATCGACCTACACAGTGAGGTCCATCTCATACCGGTCATGGGATTGTTGCACGTTAATATATTTTTAAAAAATTCAAACCCACTCCGATAGCAGCTGCCAGAAAGATATTGAACAGGAGTCTTTTCGAATTTCGCGCATAAACATGGACGCCCGCGCATGCGCACAGTGCAGAAAGTAAGCCAAGGGCGAAACTTTGGGCGACAAATATCAAACACATCAACACTATCATAACATCAACAACATCAAACACAATTTTGAATTCTAAATGCCACATTTTAGTGGGGATTTCGAAATCAACTTTTTTTCTGAAAAATTTGATAGAAACTTGATCTAAATTTTTGTTTGTTGTTAATAAATTTTTTTATTGTTCAGTATTTTAGGTTAAAGGTCTCCTTAAATTACACAGCTCCACAAAAAAAAAGTTGTCAGCCCCAGAAACCAGAACAGGCTTACCCTACGTTTTTGAGGTTGCTAAATCCGAATCCGGAGCCAGTTTGGCTCCATCACGTCACATTTCGTCCCTAACCTCAAAAAACATGGAAAATCGCTGATTTCGTTGTGATTATATGACGTCACACTTCGTCCCTAACCTCAAAAAAACGTGGCAAATTGGTAATTTTATATAAAAGATGCATTTTTTCAATGCAAAGTGGTCATATCCTATGTTTTCGAGGTCGCTGAGTACAAATCCTGAGTTGGTTCGGTACCACGGTCTCAGCATTTAATCTTTGATAAGTAACTTCGGAAAAACTTTCAATCCAACAGACCAGACTCCACTCGTCCGATTTCTCGCTTAGCGGAAATTGCAAACTAGTCGAAAATCAGTTGATGCCGTCGACAGCATTATGCAGATAACAACCGTGCGAACCAGCATTTTGCGCGTTCTCGTACTGCATAATTATATGTTTGATCCCACAGTGATATCAGGTGATGCATGCATCTTTCTTATTTTGATAATGCTGCACGAGATTTTCTCTCAGTATGATCTCATTGCTTGAACGAGTGACGAAATCCTGCTACTCCGACAGATTCTGTGAACGATGACAACTGCCCTGAAAGGGGATGTG
>JAUMHM010033761.1:0-15972 GCA_032362435.1 Melikaiella ostensackeni
GACAAGAATGGCTTCGAAAACCATGTTTTCTTTCTTTGTAAAAGATTTTCAACTGCACCAAAATTACTTTTCTATACATCGAAAGTTGACACGTCTTTCTTTTCAGCTTACGAAGGCCGTGAAATCATGAAAGAAAGACTAAGGTCAAAGAATTCTACGTTTTTTTTGTATTTAATCTTTCTAAAAACTGTGAGGCTGGCAGTCTGTTTCCAAGCTTGATCTCGCCGTCGGTAATAAAGAATTCTTATGATATTCAGTGGGATAAGTGAAAAATAAATGTTTCTGCTTTATCCACAAGTTTGAAACAGGAAACTTCCTTAGTACTTGCGGAAATAGCATACGATTTAAAACTTGAAAAAAATTATTTTGTATTTATTTATTATTATTATTATTTAATTTCTTTACCAGCTTAAACAAATTTGTGCCTTTATTCATTTCAAAATGGTCCTTTTGAAAAGTTACAAATGTTAGGTACATTTTTTATTCTGTAGATCAGAAGAGAACTTTCCTACGAAAAATATAAAGTCAATTTGTTGTAATTTTACTTATTTGAATACAACATAGTACATCAATTTAGATTAAAAAATAAATTATAGAATATAGTATGCTGCAATCCTTGGGAAATTTTAAACTTATTTAAACTTATTGTAAGCTTGCATTTTTATATTGTAGATTAATTACGTCCTTTTCGAAAAGTTTAACAACTTACTATTTATATTTGAACATAATTTTGCTTCCTCATGGAAGAAGCTTTGTAGTCGCAACAATTTCAATTTTTTTTTAGATGAATTGATGAAATTTGGAGCGCTTAGTTTCACCACTAATATCTCAAAACTGACAAGGATTTTTTCAAAATATTGAATTATACCTTTTTTATGCACTTTATAATATTTAAAAAAATGGGTCTTTTATATTAAAAATTTTATCATTCATATAACTCAAAGTAGATGCAAGAATATAAAAGACTCCTCAATTCGAGGCGAATCGATGGGCCTCTAATATTCATACATTTTATTGATAAGCGAAAATAAAAAATTTGGAATTATTAAATTTTAAACTTTTTTGAAAAAAGGTATTCCAGAACAACATAAAACCTTTTTTTCTCTTCATATTAATCTCAATAAATGTTAAAATAATAATAAGCGAGATAAAGAAGTAGGTCTTTATTAAAAATTTTTGTTTAATTTAATGACAAATATTTAATTTAAATTATTTAGAATATTTTTTACTCCTAAATAATTATTAGATCTGCTTTTAGAGCCTTCATAGAGGTGTGCTGAAAGTTATTTTTGTTTTTATTTACCATATAATTTATAAAATTAGTAACTTGAAGGTTTTTAAAAGTTATTTAAAATTAAAAAATAATAGGAATATCGATTATTTTCCGTCTTACAACTAACTTCACTCAATGAAAATACATTTTGTGTTACCGGATGACAAGGAACTCCAAAAGTTTTTTATTATTATGAAGTATATTTTTACGTGGTAATAACCTATCAATCGATTGTTTTACAGGTAAGGATTATATTTTTCTAATAATATTTTCTTTAAAAACTCACCCCCAAAACATGCTTCTTCTAATTATCCTATCTTGAAGCATAATCAATAATCTTCAATTATAATCAATTTAAGTGGGAAAATTAAACTCCTACATCATGAAATAATTGGATAACTGTTTTGTTACTGGATGAAATAAAAACTCGGGGACATTTAAAAAGTATATAAATATATAATCAGAAACAAAAAATAAAACTTTTTTTTCCAATTTTGCAATTAATTCTGAAGTTATACGTGTATTGATAATATCATCTTGATATTTCCTTTAAAAAATATATCGCCATAAATATGAAAAAATATGGTGAGGGACTTGTTACCGGATCACATTTACTCATATTTAATTCATTTTTTTTTTCAATGCCGATTAACGTAAAAATACTTTGTACATAAAATATTGTGGGGAAAAATAGACTTAATTAAACACTGTAATTAAGAACATCATTCCTCCAAACACAGGCGTATAATATTCCAGGGACATGATAATGTCAACTTCTTGAATTTCACTCTGATAATATTTAAATATCGATTTTTTACAGTCAAACTTTTTGTATTGACGTAATTAAAAGTTAATGCAAGAATAGAAAAGATTCCTTGATTTGAGATGAAACGATTGACCTATAATATCAATACATCTTATTGAAGAGTAAGGAAGTTATAGTCATTTATAATAATTGAAAAATCGGTTTTTTATAGTAAAATTTTTTTCCTCAACATAGTTAAAAGTTGATGCAAGAAGAAAAGTTCCTTGATTCTAAATGAATCGATTGAACTATATTATTAATACAGTTTATTGACGAGTAAGGAAGTTATTGTCATCTGTAATATTTGAAGAATCTGTTTTTTACAGCAAAACATTTTCATGAACATAATGCAAAGTTGATGCAAGAATAGAAAGACTTAAATAAAGATTTTAAAAATCTTCAATGCTTTCTCTATGAGGAAGCAAATATATTTGTTAATTAATCATAAAGAGGGAGCAGAGTATTCATCAAAAAGAGCACCATACAATTATAAATACAAAGTAGAAAACACCAGAGATCGAATTCACAGCTAGTTTAGTCTGTTATAACATATTCAGGCCTCGGATTCACCACACTACTGACACTATTTTGAAAAAAATGACACTATTTTCTCAAAGATCGAAATAAAATCTATTTTCTTGTGAAAATTTTTTGTGTACTGAAAAAGAACACCCAAAAAGTTCACCATTCAAAAATATATTTTGAGACTACCTGTTTTTTCGGCTCATTAGAGACAGATGTTCAAAAAATGCACACAACATGAAAGAAAAAGAGGGAGAAAAAGAAAGAGTCAACCAAAACCATCCTCACACTCTTTCTTTTCTCCGTCTTTTTCATACTACTGGGGACTCAACATGTTTCGAAGCCAATTTAGACTTCCTCATCAGGGGTAATTTATAGGAAAAACAACAGGTATAAAACTGATGAATTGTTAGATCAGAAAAATATTTCTTTTACCTGAAAATAAAACAGATATGATTGATAGTAATTT
Organism: Melikaiella ostensackeni; assembly: GCA_032362435.1. NCBI lineage: Eukaryota > Metazoa > Arthropoda > Insecta > Hymenoptera > Cynipidae > Melikaiella > Melikaiella ostensackeni. Next base: position 3,070 of record JAUMHM010033761.1, read on the forward strand.
TAGTTTTTTTGGTACATATTTCATACATTACTTGACAACTGAAAATTTGACATAGGTGAATAATTCTGAATAAATTCCAAACTCAGATCCCTTATTTAGATTAGATCTAGCAAGATCTCTTTTCAATTTAATAGCCCTGTTACCCTCCCTCTTTATATTTGTCAATGTCGAAAAAACACAAAATCACAAATACTTTTGTTTAAGATTATTGTTGTTTTTGACTCTTTTCTATATAATAGGAAAAAGTTCACAAAGAAGCTATGCTATATAGTAATAAATTTTTATCCGTAATACAGAGACCGAAGAGAACTGTCTCATGTCACGACATATACTAAACTCTCAACCTGAAGAAATTCTCATATTTTAACGAAAAGCATTTTAGATACACTCGTACAAAATTTACGACGTACCACTTAGAACTCGGGCGAAATTGTCATTTTTTTTCGGCAGTATCGTCCCAACCTCAAACTCTTGTAAAAGACACGTGTTAGAACATTTTCAAAAGACTTCATGGAATTTATTCAGATCATTTTAGCCTTTAAAATCAAGATTTAGAGAATACATACTTCTGAAAAATAAATAAAATTATAAAAATGATAAAAATTAGAAACATAAAGGTTAGTCAAAGTACAGTACACAATGGTACGTGATAAGATATGCACATATTGTTAATATAATGAGTTATAAACAATTGAAAAAAAACTGAAAAAACTGAAAGTGTATTAATTATATTTGAAATAAGAAAAATCTGCAAAAAATCATAAGATTACAAACAATGTAAATAACGTTCTCAATGGTACATTATGTCACATATTGTTAGTATGGCATCTTTCTCAGAAAACCATTTTGTGTAGGCAACAAGGGTATAGTTTCATTTAATGAATGTATGTCAAACCTATCGCAACCTTATTTTTTGATGAGTACCAGGTTAACATTTTAATCAGTTAGAAAATTGAAAATTGTACGTAAAACCTCATGGCAACCTCATTTTTTGATAAGTACCAGGTTAACACTTAAATAATTTGTACAATTGAAAAACCCGCAAAAATTATCACAAGATTTGTGTACACAGAAAATGGAAAACGAAGGAAAAAGACCATAGTGCCAAGATCAAATTTTGTGGGTTGATTTAAAACCAATCTCTTCAGACTATTCCATTTTTCCAAAAGAAACAGATGATAATCCAAACCAATAACACGTTTCTGAAAAATTACTAACGTTCTCAAAATTAAAAGAGAGAGAGATGTACAAAAAATGTACACAACAGGAAGAAAAGAGAGGGAGAAAAAAGAAAGAGTCAACCAAAACCGTCCTTACACTCTTTCTTTTCTCCGTCTTTTTTATACTACTGGGGACCCAAGATGTTTCGAAGCCAATTTAGGCTTCCTCATCAGGGGTAATTTATAGGAAAAACAACAGGTATAATATTGATGAATCTCTCAGTTTTCGACGTGATCTGAAGCAGAGCGAATGTCTCTACACTCGTATTTACGTCAAAAATTAACCTCCTAAAATAAAATAAAAATTGCTCTCTGAATTTCACACTCGTTTGTGCCTTTAACTTCCTTTCAAACTAAACAATTGTGTGATTGGTGTTGTACATACTACATAGTGTCAGTGAAAATTGTGTTTGTTGGATTACTCACTGATAAACAGCCTCGAATTCACTTGACCTTTTACACTATAAAGATAAAAACACATACAGGGAGAGGGAGTGATAGATAGATGGGAGTGATGGAGAGAAGAAAACCGCACGCCAAAGACATATTCAAAATTCGATGCATGCATTCTTTATTTTATAAATTGTATATCAAAGAGTGTACACCAAAGATAAAATTAATTTTTTATTTATTAAGTAGACATCTGTCAATGAAGAGGTGAAAACTTTACTTGAAGATTCAACCAGTTTTCACCCCAGCTTGCAAGAAAGTTTTTGATTAGAGTTGTTTTGTTACATGAAGGTTTTCCAGAAAAAAATGGTAATTTCCCTACCGAAAAAAGTTTGTAGTTGAAAAAGAAAAATAGTGGAAAATCAAATCCATGAAACTAAAATATATTTGAATAAAGTAATTTTAATAACACATGCATGATTTCAGCCCTTTTCAATGCCTATCAGCGGGGCTAAGGTTCAACTTTTCAGTGCCTATGGAGTGAAAAGTACATTTGGTCCCTACAGGAAGTGAGAAGTATAAAACGTTCAAAACACCGACTTGAAAACTTCACTTGAAGATTTGACCAGTTTTCACACCAGTTTGCAGAAAAGTTTTCGATTTGCATTATTAGTACTTACTGAACGACTTAGAGATGTTTGGTTGCATGCAAGTTTTCCAGAAAAAATAATAATATTTCTACTGGAAAAAATTATCAGCTATGGAAAAAAATTTCTGGTTCAAACAGCAAAATACTGAAAAATCAAATCCATAAAACTGAAATATATTTGAATGAAGTAATTTTCATAACACATGCACGATTTCAGCCCTTTTCAATGCCTATCAGTGGGGCTAAATTTCAACTTTTCAGTGCCTGGGCAGTAAAAAGTACATTTAGTCCCTAGGGAGTGAAAAGTATATAACTTACAAAACACCGACTTAAAAAATTCACTTGAAGATTTGAAAAGTTTTCACATCAGTTTGCAAAAAAGTTTTTGATTTGAATTTCTTGTACTTATTAAACCACTTAGCGTTGTTTGTTTACATGAAGGTTTTCCATAAATAATAGTAATTTTCCTACTAAAAAACTTATCAGCTACGGAAAAATATTTGTGGTTCAAACAGAAAAATACTGAAAAATCAAATCCATAAAATTGAAATATATTTGAATCAAGTAATTTTCATAACACATGCATGATTTCAGCTCTTTTCAATGTCTATGAAGCGAGGCTAAGGCTTAACTATTTCAGTAAAAAGTACTTTTTACTCCTTATCATTTTTTTATTTGAACTACAAATTTTTTCCGGTAGATGATAATTTTTTTTAGTAGAAAAATTACTATTCTTTCTGGAAAACCTCCATTTAACAAAACACAAAAAATACAAATCAAAAACTTTTTTGCAAATCGGGGTGAAAACTGGTCAAATCTTTGAGTGAAGTTTTTAAATCGGTGTTTCATGCGTAAAATGACCGATGTTTAAATAATTCATAATTCTCCTGGCTTATCAGCTTTGAGGTAATTAAGATATTTCGAGGCTAATTGCATGGCTTTAAGTCTTAGTAATCAGACTGCTCTTTTCAGCAAAAAAAATTGTAAAGTATCGTTATATAAAAATTTGACATCCGACTTCATAGTTTGAAGATTATCGTCCTTCCATTCTTATTTCAATCTATAAATTTAAAGAATAAGTAAAGCTGAGTAATCGAATGGGGGTTAGTATATAGCCGTGAATATTTTCCAAAAATTTGACATTGAGCGATTTCAATTCGCTATCAGTGACTCTATTGTTCAAATATGAAGATCCTTGCTGGCGCCCTATTCCTCATATTTTTCCTCAATTCTATTCGTAAGTGCAATAAAATTATAATAATAGCGTTAATAAGAAATAATAATGTTAATAAGAAATATTGGGTCATGTTTGCTTTCTGTCACTCTAAATCTAAATTATAATTAAACACGACAACGGCTCTTATGCATATCTACTATACGCTTTCCTATTTTCTGTTGAGTTAACTCAGAAAAAAAAGTTTGCTTCAATCGGAAAAACTTTTTTCTTGAATATACATTGAAATTTGGTTGAACCATACAGGTTTTGGTTGATTCAACAAAATAGTTAATAGATTCAAATAAAATTTTTGGTTGAATCTACCAAATATTTCATCTGAAAAAAGATTTGATTAAAACAACTAGAAATTTGGTTGGATCAAACAAACCTTCGATTGAATCAACCAAACCTTTGATTAACCATACAGCAATGCATTCATTTGGTTGATTCAATCAAATTTTCGTCGAATCAACAGTATTTTTTCTGAGGGTTTCAGAAGGAATTCATTCCTTTTGTTCAGCAGTATTCGTTGTTTCGTTATGTAAAAGACAATTATAGAAAAAAATATTGACTAATTATTCCCAATTGTTAAAATTGCTAACAGTGATTTTTTCAGAGCGAGAAAAATCTCAAAATTCTCGATTTTCTTCTTACAGAATTAAGTGTACAGATGAATAATGAAGAACGTAATAATGTTCGTCCACCAGCCGAAATTCGTGGGCCTCCAGCAATATTCGTCCCTCATAATCCTCGTGATCCTCATCCCTCAATCCATTGTAATCATCCTTCCTCACAAGCAGCAAAAAATCGCATAGGAATTCCAGTTACCACCAACGTTCGTGTTAAAGATAGAGAATCAGATATTCAGGCAGTGTTTATTCATCAAGAAGATAGAAATCATGCACGAAATTTGTATAATGAAATGAAGGATAGTCTGCGGTGGGGATCAGCATCACAATCATCGTCAGCACCATCACCACCAGCACCACGACAAAATGACTAGGTATAAGGAAAGAAAAATACGGATAATATACGAAAATTATGTAATATTCTTGAATAAGAACATTAGTGAGTAAAAATCACGTTTATAATATTCCATAAGAATTTTCAATTCATATAGAGGAACATCATAAATTGACTTTCCTCTCAACTATCCAGGTGCACAGTGGAATAGGAGCTCAAAAAACTGGACAAAAGTTCATTTTTAATTTAAGAAAATGATGTATTTTATTTCATAGTAGACACATGAAAGTAGTTAAAAATGAAGTTTCGCCTTGAACTATGAAATATTGACCGAAGAATCACCATTTCATTTTGAAAGTGACATTCAATTTTCTTACAGTTGGATTTGTTAAATATCTTCTATTGCAACGAATATTTTGAGGTATTATGGAAACTGCTTTCTTTTTTACATGAACCAAGATTGTTTGAAAGGCGAAATAAGAAAAAGAACTTTTGTTTCTAGAAAAATTAGGCATTGAAGCTTAAAGAGATCTGTGTGAGCCGATTTTTGATTTGTTTTAAACTCTTATGTTAATGCAAATAACGGAAAAATATCGACTTTTTAAATTTCTTGTTTAACTTTCTTGAAAAATTTTGTCTATATCCCGCACCGCTTGAATTTGATTTGCATGGTTATTTGGAAGGCGTAGAATTTGTTGACTTGTGAACCTAATTGTTATTAACAAATTGTATTAACAAATACACAATATTTGGGATTATTCGTTTGTAAAGTTCATTTCATCATTAAAATTACTTGTTCTCACCGATAAGATGATAGTTAAGCAATAAAATTTGTCATCTGCTATTATTTGTTGATTTTATAAACAAACTGTTTAGTGGATTATTAAAAATATAAATAAAATAATTATTTTTCACATACAAGTATGATACTCAAAAAGTGCATGCTCAGTATTGTTGAACAAATGTTCGTCCCTGAATATCCTTATAAATATTGTTTCACGACAAGTGAAACAAAAAAATGATCGCTGAATCGGATGACAAATTTGCATGATCAAGAACGTCAAATTCGAAATCAACGACCTTAAAGACCCCCTTTTAACAAGTTTCATACAAATCCGTCGAAATTTTTACTTTTGGCCAGTTTCTTGAGGTTCTATCCCACTGTGAGGTGATGTAAAAGTAAAGCTGCAGCAATAAATAATGAGATGGTATAATTCTCTCGCCGTAATAATTTTAAGCAAATACTGACGTAAGAGATTGTTATTGCACGTGAAATTCGTCCTTTAAAGAACAATTTATCTAAATTCGCAAAAGAATTTTCTTATCATGTGAGGTGTGATTATAAGAATAAAGTGTGCAAATACAAGGTTAATCAACTGGTAAGAAAAGGATGATAATTTTTGTCGGTATAAAAAATACTATGTATTTTAGGAAACCAACAAATCTTAACATCTGACATCATACCATGAGAGCTATTCACCTCCCACCACTACCTTATACATTCAAGGATTAAATATAGCTGAATAATACGATGGTGATTAGTATATATAGTCGCGAATATTTTGCAATAAATTGTAGTCTGTGATTTCAGTTCTCTATCAGCGACTCTATATTTAAAACATGAAGATCTTTATTGGCGTTCAGTTCTTCACACTAGTGATTTTTCTCAATTCAATTCGTGAGTGTAATATAACATAGCATAATATTAATATTTATAAAAAATATTACAACATATTCGCCTCCTGTGTATCTAAATCTAGGTAGTGTTTTTACTGCGTTATTATGTAACTACAGTACCTATAAATTATAACAGAAGTTCTTTTTGTTCAGCAGCATTCGTTGCCTCGTCATGTAAAAGACTAACAAACGTGTCTTCTATGTATTTATGGCGGACAGTTCTAAAATTGGGAGAGAAAAATATTGACTAATGATTCCCAGTTGTTGAAATTGCTAACAGTGATTTTTTCAAAGTTTGAAAAGCTCATGAATCTCGATTTTCTTCTTACAGAATTAACTGTGCAGATGAATAATGAAGAAGATAATAATGTTCGTCCACCACCCCGAATGAGTGGACCGCCCGTATTATTCGGCCCTCCTGGTCCTCAGGATCCAAATTCGTCAACCCATGATCATCCCTTGTCATCAGCCCCAGGAAATCGTATAGGAGCCCCAAGTACCAGAATTGATATTGAAGATAGAAGAACATTTATTTTAGGAATCATGAGGCTTCCAGAAGAAAGAACTTTTGCACGAAATTTGTTATTTGACGCACATGCTACTCTGCGTTGGGGACCATCATTACCTCCGCCATCACCACCATCATCACGTCCACCATCACCACCACCATCACGTCCACCATCACCACCACCATCACCACCCCCATCACGACCACCATCACCACCATCATCACCACCATCATCACCACCACCAGCACAACGATCACAACATAATCGCCACGTCTAACAAAAGAAAAGTATAAATTATGTACTAAAATTATTTAGTATTCTTGAATAGCAACATTATTGACTGAAAATTACTCGTATAGCATTTTTTTTCAATCCACTTGTCTTATATTATAAGGGGTGATTGAAATATTACGTAAGCATTTTTCAGGATTCTTAGACCCCGCTACACTTACGTAAGGATTTTTCTACCTCCTTTGTTTAAAATTATATTCATATGCACGAAAATCATAAATTTATTTCTTCCCCTCCCCCCGAACTCCACAAGTACGGAAAGTTAAGATGAAGCTGCAGCAATATGAAAAGATATGAGATATTTGCGTCGCCGAGATAATTTTGAGCAAATATTGATTAAAGAGCTTTTTATTGTAAAAGAAATTTGACCGCCTAAAGTGCAATAAAACTGACTTTGAAGAAGAATTTTCTTATCATGTGGGACGTGATTATCAGAATATACGAGGAAAAAAATTAATGCGTTGGCGAAGAACGGAAGATAATATTTGTCGATATAAAAATTACTATTTTTTCTGGGAAATCGCGATGAAAATTGGTAAAATATTTCAGACAAACCCTCACACGAAGTAGTCGGGTGGGGGTTAGTATATATATAGTCATGAACATTTTCCAAAAATTATTCAGTCAACTATTACAGTTCTCTGTCAGTGACTATCTTGAAAAAATGAAAATAGTTATTGGCGCTCTATTCCTCATATTAGTGATCGGGGTGAAAACTGGTCAAATCTTTGGGTAAAGTTTTCCTATCGGTGTTATATACGTAAAATGATATATGTTTCAATAATTCATGATCCTCCTGGCCTGTCAGTTTTCAGGAAAAATAATATATTTCGAGGCTTATTGTATGGCTGTAAGTCTTATAAATTAGACTGCTTTTTCCAGCAGGAAAAAAATGTTAAGTATCCTTATATCAAATTTTGACATCCGACATCAAAGCTTAAAAATGATCCACCTTCCAATCTTATTTCAATCTATAAATTCGAAGAATAAGTAAAGCTGATTAATCGGATGGGGGTTATCATATAGCCGTGAATATTTTCCAAAAATTTGACATTCAACGATTTCAGTTCGCTGTCAGTGACTCTATTTTTTAAATATGAAGATCCTTACTGGCGCTAGATTCCTCATAGTTTTCCTCAATTCTATTCGTAAGTGCAAAAGAATATAATATTAATATTAATAAGAAATATTGCAACACGTTCGCTTCCCGTTTCTCCAAATCTAATTTATAACTAAATATGACTAACTGAAAATGAAGAAATCAGTCACTGATTCGCTTATGGTCATTTAGCTTTAGTACTTTCCAGTCGTATGTGTGCAGCAGTTTTTTTCGACTTTCCGTTAAATTCTCGTAATGTTTGTAAAACAAAGTATAACATTTTTTAAATACAAAATACCTGAAAATATAGAGTAAAGGCCGAATTCATACCAGTCATGTTCATGTATATGAAATAGACGATCTTATGTGCCATCTACTACACGCATTCTTATTTAGTTGAGACTAAAAAAACGAGTCTTCCATGGCTTTATGTCGAACAGTCAACTAAAATTGGAAGAGAAAAGTATTGACTAATTATTCCTAATTGGTAAAATTGCTAATAGTGACTTTTTCAGAGTAAAAAACTCGTAAATCTCGTTTTTTTCTGCAGAATTAAGTGTACAAATGAATAATGAAGAAGATAATGCTGTTCGTCCTCCAATCCAAATGAATTGGCCTCCCATACTGTTTGTGCGTCTTAATCCACGTGATCCTCATTCGTTGCCACAATGTAATCATCCTCCGTCATCAGCCCCAACAAATCGTATAGGAGTTCCAGGTACCAGAATTCGTATTGAAGAGAGAAAAACACATCATTCAGGACAGTTTAGTCATCACGAAGATAACATTCATGCACAAAAATTGTATCGTGAAATGTATGCTACTTTAAAATCTGCACCATCATCACCACCATCACCACCATCACCACCATCACCACCAGCACCACCACCAGTACAAAGGCCATCACATAATCGCCACATCTAACAAAAGAAAAATATAAATTATGTATTAAAATTATGTAATATTCTCGAATAGGGACATTATTGACCCAAAATTGCTCTTCTATCATTTTATTTCAATCCACTTGTCTCATTATAAGGGGTCATTGAAGTAGTACGTAAGCATTTTTCAGGATTTTTAGACCTCGCCACACCAACATTACGTAAGATTTTTTCTACCTCCTTTGTTTAAAATTATAATCATATGGAGGATAATCATAAATTTTCTTCTTTCCCTTCTACTGAACTCCACAAGTACGGAAAGTAAAGATGAAGCCACAGCAATGTCAAAAGAGATGGTATTTCCACCTCGCTTTAATAATTTTATGCAAATACTGACGTAAGAGATTCTAACTGCACAAGAAATTTATCCCTCAAAAGCGCAGTATAAATGATTTCGCAGAAGAATTTTCTTATCATGTGGGATGCGATTATGAGAAAGTATGAACAAAAAATTAATTAGCTGGAGAAGAGTACGGTAAACGTACCAGTTTTTGAACGTGTAAGATATTCATAAATGATTGATCGGGAATAATATAAATTTAATGCATGTTTGAGATGTGAAATGAGTTTTCATGTGATACGTGTTCATTGTATTTGTAAAAAATACTTTTATATGCTTCTTTGGAGGCTTTTATTATTCAATGTGAATTTTTTTGCAAGCTGTATCGCTGCATCAGTTTGTGAACGATGGTTGCATCAGTTTGTAAACGCTCAATTTCATTTCGAATTACTCTGTGAACCACGACTCATATCAACTTGCATGATGTTTTAGTGAAAACAATTACTTTATTATTCATAATTTTGTCATGTTTTCATAAATTGACTTCTTATCATAAAGTTTATGAGTTTATAAGCTCGTCTCACCGAAAGACTTTCTTATGAGCGAATTTCAGCCAGCGCTTTGTCGATTTTTTTATCCGACCAATTTTTTCGTATTTTTCCCATTGTTTTCTACGAATACCCAATAAAGACTGAATTTCAATGAACAATTTACTATTATTTCAACATTTATTGCGCCTATGCTAAATTTTACTAGCCTTACAGAAACGTCGATTATTTTTTTATGAATTGTTTACAGTACCAAAAAACGAAAAGTTCAAAATCATTCGAAATTAATTATACGAAGTGTCTAAACGTCCGTCTAGATGGACGATAAATTTCGTCTATACGTCCAGCTAGACGGATAAAATACTCCCAAGGAATTTCGTCCGGCTATAAGAGATTCTGGCAGTGTACTGTAGCCGGATGAATTAATTTTGTCAAAAACATCTGTTTAGCCAGACTTGTATCCGCATTTTTAATTATAATTCTAAAATAATGCAAGATAATTAAGATAAGACAACAAATATTCAGTAATCAATGTTTTTATGCAGCAAAAAAAATAGCCACACGATGAATAATAGGTTGAGTCTACTTTTATCAACTTTTTGAGGTTATATCTATAAAAAAATTTTTTTGACCATCGAAGAATCCTTAATTAACTGATGAGTTGCTGAGTGAACTTGAAAATAGAGATAAAACATAGTAAAATTAATTTTTTTACATGAATGTCCGCAAACTGGTACATGCACGTACTTTATGTATCAGTTTGTAAACGGCTGTATTTAACAACAAATAATAAGATATCAAGACTTTTCTGCGACGTTCGTGTAAATTATAAACATCCTTGATTCATTGAAACGATTTTTTTCTGACTTACTTTATCTTTTGTGCGTTTCTCATGGATAATGTAATTCAACTGTCAAAATAGTTTCTAGTAAGATTTTCATCATTTGCTACATCAATGGATGAAAATATGAAAGAACGTTTACAAACTGATACGCGTTCACAAACTGGTGCGTTTACCTTCGTACAGAAAAACGCGGATACTCAAAAGTACGCCGATTCGGTGTTGTTTTGAGTTGCAACAAAAATGAGACACCGGGAGAATAAGAATGCAGCTATGTTCATGTTACAGTTTCACACTTGAAGTACTCCCATTTTGAGAGAAACAGTCTTTTTTCGAGAACGTAACAAATGAGCTGCAACAAAACTAATCCCACTGTTTTTCTGTGGAATGATAATTTTTGTCGGCATCAAAATTACGATTTTTTCTGGAAAACCTTCATGCAACAAAACAACTCTACGTGGCTTAATAAGTATAAGAAATTGTTTTAAAAGCGAATCGAAAATTTTCTTGAAAACCGCAATAAAAAGTGGTAGAATATTTAAAAAGAAAAGAATTTATTTCAGCGCCAATTGAAAGACACAATCTATCAATACTTCTTTGGAAAAAATAGCACTATAAAGCTTAAAAGAATGTTGACGCCTGTCATCAGTTATCCTGCTTCCGCCCTTATCTTAATCTTATAAAGTTAAAGACTTTATAAATCTGAGTAATCGGGTGGATGTTTGTATATAAATATATTGTAACCCTTGAAATTTGGTAGATGAAGGTTAACTTAATTAATAAATTAATTATTAGTAATTAACTTATTCTGTCTTTCGCAATTATGCTATGAGAAAAGGAGTTTCACGAAAGAAGGGACGAAATTCCACACAAATATTATATTCATTCAAATAAAACCTGTGCTAACTATGGAATACAATGATTTCCCTACTCCCTAAGCTATCTTAACACTCTAATAAAATCTATGGTTATAAGAAAAAAGTATTTATTCATATATGAGGATGTAGCGTTTGTCGGTAACAATCTCAATTCCCTTATTTTTACATGTAATAAAACGCAGGTATTCGCATTTACTGCAATAGATAGTAAATAATGTCCTTTCTCAATATTTGGATAACAAGAAGTCACAATTTCTCAATTCTCACACATGATAGAACATAATTTTTCGGATTTTCTTTAATAGACAATTATCCGTGTCCTTTCCCTGGATTTGATTGGCAATTCTTTTAAATTCTGATTTATAATATAAATGCTTTACATAGGTTCTACTCTCTCGCTGATCAGGCGATTCTAATCTCTTATAAAATATTTACATACATACATGCTAAACCCTATGCTGTCATGAGATTCTAAAAACTAACTATCCTTATTATGTGCACAAATATACTTTTATACTTTCTATGCTACATATTTTATTATCTATCTTTTCACAATGCCGATGAGACTATTCTATCTAGTCTTTAATTCCTATCGCGCCTGATATAGGACCTTCTATAATACAGTTCTTTTAGTTCAAGCTAATACTATTTGGATCCCTAAACGTTATTTACCAACATTCGTTATAATCCTAAGAGCGTATGAAAGTGATAATGGAAATAATATCCAATGGTAGAATCATAAAAAGCCAATGGGCATAGACAATAAATCTTAAAGCAAGACAATCAACACGAAGGTAAATCAAAGGGATAATCTCTTTATTGATGCAGGATCGAGGAAGGTAGAGGCAGTTTAAGAATTTTCCTGCTTCCCTTTTTCTCGGTGTAAACCATTTTGATTCTGACAAAATAACCCAACGGTCGTTTATCAGAGCGTAAGGTTTAATTTCTATTTTCTTAGCCAGTGTCGGAAGTATGTTTCCGATCTGCCTATAAATAAAAATGTTGTCTGATGCTCGGTTTATTTGCAATTATATGCTTCTTGAACCGGTTGATGAAAAAAGTGTTTCACGCCGCTTGTCAGCATATAAATTGCAAAATCCAACGTACAAATAAGCAATCTCAGTACTCCATCCAATAGTCCAGAACAAAAACAGATTCTTTAAAAATTTTCTAATAAATTTCATTCAAATAATTATTTATTTTAATACAAATCGTGCTTTCATGAAATTCTTAAATTCAAACAAACGTACTCGTAGAATGCAAGGAAGTCTCTCGAAGAAAGATAATCTTTTTATAGACCAGATCCTGAAGAAGCTCTCCAGGCTGCTTTTAAAAGATGTCTCTTCATAATATTAACTGAGAGTAGGCTCTCAGTTAATACTCTTCGTGGAGAAGAGGGAT
>JAUMHM010033830.1:0-15969 GCA_032362435.1 Melikaiella ostensackeni
GCCGCTAGCTAAACATGAATTTCACGTTTATTCTGCGTTTTTTCGCGTTTCAAGTGTGTTTATTTGACAATATACTGCATTTTCAACAAAATAGTTAAATTTTCAAACAAATAACCTTTTGTATCAAAAGAGATGAATTTTCAAGCTGAAAAGACCAATTTTTGAAAAAAAAATTTTGACTAAACAGTTGCATTAATAACCAAATAGTTGAACTTTCATGCAAAAAAGATGAATTTTCAACAAAATAGTTGAACTTTTAACGAAATAGTTAAATTTTCAAGCCAAAAAGACAAATTTTTAAAATTATAGTTGAATTTTCAACAAAAATGTTAATTTTCAACCGGAAAAGATGACTTTTCTACCCTAAAAGATGACTTTTTAATCTAAAAGGACGAATTTTTGACAAAACAGTTGAATTTTCGGCAAACGAAAATGACTGTAGCAGAATACTTGAATTTTCAACAAAATAACTACAGTTTTAACAGAACACTTAAATTTTTAACCTACAATGATAGATTTTCTAGCAAATGGTCACCAAGAGGGATGAATTTTTAACTACAAAAGATGAATTTTCTACATGAAAGATGACCTTTTGATTCAAAAGGAAAGATTCTCAACAAAAAAATTCAATTTTTTAACAAAAAAGATGAATTTTCAACCAAGAAGAATTAATTTCTACCAAAAGACGAATTTTCAACAAAATAGTTCAACTTTCAATCAAATAATTAAATTCTTAAGTAACAAAGACGAATTTTTTGTAATACAGTTGAATTTTCAACATAAAAGTTAATTTTGAATCAAGAAAGATGACTTTTCTACCGTCAAAGATGATTTTTTTTATACAAAAGTTCCAATTTTTAATTAAACAGTTGAATTTTCCACAAAAAAAAAATAATTTTAACAAAATAGTCGAATTTTCAACAAAATAATTGAAGTTTCCACAAAATACTTGAATTTATACAAAAGTTCAAATTTTTTTTTAGACAGTTGAATTTCCAACAAAAAAGTTTATTTCCACTAAGAAAGATGAATTTTCGACCAAGAAAGATGACTTTTCTACCATAAAAGATGACTTTTTAATCTAAAAGGACGAATTTTCAACAAAAAAGTTTAATTTTCGACCAAAAAAGATGACTTTAACAAAATGGTTAATTCTTCATCAAAATAATTAAATTTTCGACAAAATTGTTGAATTTCAAACCATTGTTGTACTATATATATATATATATATATATATATATATGTATGTCGCGTAATATTAACCACCAGATTGACACAGTATTGTCCTTATGTCTCTCTGGATCTGCAATCTGCATTCTCCATGCATCGGTTTAAATTTTTTGAATTATAATTATAATTGAAAAAATTGAAATGCCTTTTGTCAGTCGCATGCCTCGAATGTCGGTTTTTCGAAATTCGGTGGACGGGCCGATCGAATCGAAAAAAACCGATCCGACGTAGCGCGCGTCGAATGTCGCATTTTCGACCTTCGACTTTCAGGCCAATCGAATCGAAAAAAACCGATTCGATAGTAGGACATTCGAATGTCGGTTTTTCGACATTCGATGGACGGGCCGATCGAATCGAAAAAAAACGATCCGACTGTAGCATGCCTCGAATGTCGGTTTTTCGACCTTCGATCTGTGGGTCGATCAAATCGAATAAACCGATCCGAAAATGAACGCACGTCGAATCGAAAATGCCATATTCGATCCGACAAAATGCACGTGTCTAATTTTGAAACTTATTAAGTTATTATTGAACTGTACCATTTCAGGATCATCTTTCGCAACCAACTGTAGTCTTTAGCATGACCCCTCCCCTCCCCTCAAACTAGTAACGTAGTTTACGGATGGCCCCTAGGTGCCCTCTAAATTATTTTTTCAAAGTCGGCAGCATTTCGCGAGTAATGTTTTGCCCCTGTTCATAATTCCCCTGGCAATGAAGTTTGCCAGTATGAGGGTGGCGAGATCGAAAAATATAAGGGACGAGGTAAAATGAACGTCGTTGGCACTTGGAGTGGGAGAATGTGGAAGAGGGTCGAGGGAAGGTTGTTTTGTGTGTATTGGTGTATATGTGAATGTGGGAACACATGAAACTTTCAATGGGGGTTGAAGTTTATGGTCAGTTGGAATTCGGGTCCCCACCAATTTCCGAGCCAATGTCACTATTCTAAGCATCGGCGCAGAAATGTGCTCATTTCTAAGTCCAAGCTATAATTTTCTTAAGGTATGCGTAATTACGGACTGAACGGTAAGTATTATGTGAGTTGGTTTAATCGGGCCGGGTTTGAATGGAGGGATTTGTTCTGGTTAACTGAATTTCTGTATTCTATGGGGCATAACAACTGCGCCACGGAAAGGGGCACGTTGCATTGTAAAAAATTTGGGGAATTTCCCCCTCTCTTTTTTGGAGAAAATTCCACATTTTTTGTTAAAAATACGTTTCCTCAAGAAAGTGGTGAATTTTCCCCCCAAAGTAGAAGAAATTCCATAAAAATTAGGAAATGTTCTCCGACGGTTAGGGGATTAAGTGACTTTTGCAGATCCAAAATCAATTTCTACACAACTTCATGCATACGAGTATCTTTCGAGTGGCAGTTGTTATAATTTTCATTGGAAGTCGTAGGTTAGTCTTCAACTTTCAACCAAGTAGTTCAATTTTCCACCAAAAAGATAAATTTTTTATCAAAAAGATTAATTTTCTACCGATAAAGACGAATCTTCCACAAAAAACATAAATTTTCTACTAAATGATTGAATTTTCATCCAAGAAAGAGAAATTTTTTACCAAGAATGGAATAGTTAAATTTTCAGTGAAAAAAATTAATGTTCGACTGAAAAGAAACGAATTTTCAACAAAGCAGTAAAATTTTAAATTTAAGACGTGAATTTTCAATCATAATGATGAATGTTCAACTAAAAAAATGAATTTTTAACGAAGGAGTGCAGATTGCAACCAAGCACTTGAATTTTTACTCAAAAAATATAAATTCTTAACGAAAAATCATAATAGTTGATGATTAAACCAATACAATGAACTTTCAACAAAGTAGTTGAATCCTCAACCAAGACAGATTAATTTTCAACCAAATAGCTGCATTTTTTACCAAAAAATATGGAAATTCTGCCGAAAGAGGTGAATTTACGAACGATAACGAAGAATTTTCAATAAAGAGTTAAATTTTTAACCAAGAAAGATTTCTCAAGCAACACAAAAAAATTGTGACAAAATTGTTGAATTTTTTACTAAAAGATTGATTTCAAATCAAGAAGAATAAGTTATACCGAAGAAGATGAAATTCAACAAAATACATGAATTTTAAACCAAATAATGAAATTTTTAATCAAAAAAGATAAATTTTCAACTAATATGAGGAATAGTTAAATTTTCATTTTAAAAAATGAACTTTCAACCAAAAAAAACGAATTTTTCAACAAAATAGTTACATTTTCAACGAAAGAAATGAATCTTCAACCAGAAAAAACAAATTCTTAGCGAAAAGTGTAATGGTTGATATTTCTACTAAAAAGGACGCATTTCTAAAAAAATAGTTGAATCCTCAACGAAATCGGATGAATTTTTACCCAAGAAGATTAATTTTTGAACAAGAATAATAACTTTTCACCAAGAAAGATGAGTTTTCAGCTAAAAAAGAAATTTTTTGAACACAAAATGGAACAGTTAAATTTTCAGTCGAAAGAATTAATTTTTAACTGAGAAAAAATCAATTTTTCAACGAAATAGATATATTTTTGAACTAAGAGACAAATTTAAACCCAAAAGATTAGTTTTATACCAAAAAAGACGAATTTTCAAAAAAAAGGACTTTCAACAAAATAGTTGAATTTTCAACCAAAACAGATTAATTTTCAACCAAAAAGGATGACTTCTCGACAAAATAATTCAATTTTCAACCAAATAACAAATTTTTCAACCAAAATGGATGAATTCTTAACCAAAAATTTTAAGCAAAAATAATTAAAGAATTAACTTTCAAGCAATAATAGTTCGATTTCTTCATTATGTTCCATTAATTCGGTTCGAATTTTAGTGGAAAAACGAGAAAACGGACAAATTTTCAACAAAATACATGAATTGTCAACTAAAATAGATAATTTTTCAGCCATTTTTCAACCAAAGAGATGAATTTTTGACTAAAATGATGAATCTTCAACTAAAAAAAAATGAATATTACAGCAAAGTATTTAAACTTTCAAACAAAAAGTTGAATTTTCTACTAAAAAAGAACAATTTTTAATTAAAAATATCAATTTTCAACCAAACTAGAATGGTTAATTTTTCAGCGAAAAATTAATTTTTAGCCAAAAAAGAAAACGAATTTTCAACTAAAAAATATGAATGGTGTAATGCAACGGAAAATGTAATAGTGGATATTTTAACCGAAAAAATTGTAATTTTGAATTAAAAATATTTTAATTAAACCAAAAAATTCGAACTTTCAACAAAATGGTTGATTCTTCAACCACAACAGATTAATTTTAAACCAAAAAGGATCACTTTTTAACAAAATAATTCAATTTTTGACCAAAAAAGACGAATACTTAACTAAAAATATAATAGTAGAACTTTCACCGACAATAATTGAAGAATTAACTTTTTAACAAAAAATAGTTGGATTTTCCTATTTATTTCAATCAATTCAGTTCGCTTTTGAGTGAAAAAACGAAAAAAAAACGAATTTTCAGCGAAAATAAAACGAATTTTCAACAAAGTAGTTCTAATTTCAACTAAAGAGAGGAACTTTTTACTGAAATGATGAATCTTTAATTAAAAAAATCTAAACAGTGATAAAAATTTCTTTTTGTTGTCTTTAAGACTCGAAAAGATAAATTTTTAACGAAAAAGATCATTTTCAAACATGAAAGATGAATTTTCAAAAAAAAAAAGAAAAGAAATTTCAACCTCAAAGTTGTATTTGCAATCAAATAGTTTCATTTTCAAGCCAAGAAGACGAACTGTTCAGAAGGCAGTCGAATTTTCAAAAAAAAAGTTATCTGCGACCAAGAAAGATGGATTTCTTACTAAAAATTTTAATTTCTTACCATAAAAGATGAATTTTCAACCCAAAAAGACAAAAAAGATCATTTTCAACCAAAAAGGTGAATTATCAAACAAATAGTTGAATTTCTATAGTAAAAGTAATTTTCAACCAAACAGTTGCCTACACAACAAGATAGTTGAACTTTTAAGCAAAAGAGACGAATTTTTAACAAAGCAGTTGATTTTCCAAGCTAGAAAGTGAAATGTTTCAGAAAACCGTTGATTTTAAATCCCGAAAAGATGAACTTTCGAGAAAAAAGATATTTCCAACTAGGTAATTGAATTTGAAAAAAAATTTCAATCCAACAGATGAATTCACAAACGAATAGTTGAACTTTCAAGCAAAAAGATTCAACTTCAACCAAAAACAATTGCATTTTCAAGCCAAGAAGACGAAAGACCTCAAAAGTTGAATTTTCAGCAAGAAAGTTATTTTCAACCGAGAAAGATCAATTTTTTATCAAAAAAGACGACTTTTTGCCAGAACAGACGAATTTCCAACAAAAAAGATAACTTTTAATCAAGAAAGTTGAATTTTCAGCCAAATAGTTGAATTTACAAAAACAATAATAATTTTCAATCAAACAGTTGGATTTAAACCACATAGTTAAACTTTTGAACAAAAGAGACGGATTTTCAGCCTACAAAGATGAATTTTCAACTACATGGTTGAATTTTCAAACAAAAACGATTAACCTTCAACCATAAAAGTTGAATTTTCAACCAAATTGTTGAATTTTCAAGTCAAGAAGATGAATTTTCAAGAAAATAGTTGAATTTTCAACTTGGAAACTGGAATTTTCTACAAAAATATATTTTCGAACAATAAAGATGAATATCAAACCAAAAATCATAAGCTTTATGGTAGAGAAGTCATCACTTTAGGGTAAAAATTCAACTATTTGGTTAAAATCCAGCTGTTTTATTGAAAATTCAACTATTTGGTCGAAAATTCATATTTCTTGGTTGAATATAACTTTTTTGTTGAAAATTTATTGGCCTTGGTTAAATATTATAAATATAAATAATAAATATATTTATATGTAAATATTAATTAAATCGTTAGCAATAAGAAAAGTATCATTCAATCAATTAAAAATATGATTTTTCTACTACTTTTCAAGATTAATGGAAATTTACGGTGTATATGGATTTTTTTATTGCTGCATAATTTTCGCAGGATAATTATAGTTGTAAATTCTGATTTTAAGAACCCTTTCCATCTATTAAAAAATTGATTTCGTTACAAAATGGAAAAAAATTCGATATTATTCGTTAATTTGAGCTTTATCGTCAATGTGCGAACATCAGATTTATTCTTTTTACCTGCAACTTTTTGTGGGAGATTTGGGTACCAAACTACGACTTTTGGACACCCTCTGAATTTGAAGAAAAAAAAATATTTTTTCGATCAGTCCTAACATACATACATGCTTATTAGGGCGTATCGACAAAATCAAATTTTGATCTCCCCTTTGGTGAGGGAGGGGGAGTTGAAAAGTTTTTAGTAGTTGCCAAAATAATTTCCTGAAAATTTGAGCAACACACAAAAATTCTCTCAGTTCACACAACGAGGTCTACGGTCAAAATCATGAAAAAAAGCATTTTTGTCGTTATTTTCAAGCGAATAATTTTTTTTCTGAACCAAGTGAACGGTAAAAGTTGTATACTATGATGATATAAGTGCCTATATAGTATAGACTCTATCAAAAATTATCTTATGGTCGTGGACTTTAGTTTAAGTAAACCGTGATAGCTGTATTCTATTATCATAGAAGCCTCTATGCAGTATAAACCTCATGAAAAATTTTTCTTATGTTCGCACACTCAAGTTAAAGTACAGAAAATGGTAGAAATCGCAACAAATTTCATTTTTCTCGTTATATTCAAGACAATATATTTTTTATTTTGATTCAGTTGAACGGAAAAAGTGGTGTACTATAATTGTATGAGTTTCTACGCAGTATGGACATCATCAAGAATTAAATTATGTTCGCACGTCCAAGTTAAAGTACAGAAAATGGTAAAAATCACGAATAATTTCATTTTCCTTGTTATGTTCAAGACAATTTTTTTTTTTTGAACCAGTTATGTTCAGAAACATACTGAAACAGAAGAAAATTCAATACAGTATTTTGCTTGACCTACATTAGGTAAGAAGTTCCCTTAGAATTAAATTGAAATTTGCTTTCAAAGACTGGCAGGACTTTTCGGCTCTGGAAAGACGGAAGGGTTCATTACAGAAGAATTACTCCAATCGACGAGGTCTACATAATCTTTGGCATCAAAATTCAAAACAGGAATTCCGAATTTTCTAATTCCTTTTTTAGTAGATTCTCTTGCTGCGAGAATACGAGGCATGGCTTGCTTACGAGTTTTTTGCCTTTTTCAGAATAGCATGCAAGCAGAATATTCTCTGCATGTCCGATATATCCATTATTTTGGAAACCTTCATCTATCGTCTCATGCAGTTCATCTTCATGGTATCTTGTGAGATGAATGCTGTTCCACAAGTGCTTTTAAGCCGTCTATGACTGCTGGTTGACATATGATTTGAAACCACATGGGTACATAAATACATACAACAAATTTAACTAGAACTCACAATTCGAAGCACGGTTGTTCTGTTCTCGTGTAGGTTCGATCTATTCTACTTGCCTTTGTCATAAATTTTGCTTTTGAAAATTTTCCGGGACTTCTTCCTGCCAACTCTGGAGAACACTTTACTGTTGTAACAGCTGTCCAAATATCGAGAAGATACTTCTGGTGTGAGGTAAGATCATTTCTGGTAACTATTAGAGGATTTGGAGATTGAACTGAATCAAAGTTGACAACTGTTAGTTTTTCACAGGAAGGTACCATTTTACCGATAGGACCAGAGTAATCTGTAGGACCAGAAGTTCTACCATCAAGTTTTATGAACAGATGCTTCAGTGGCAATTCGTTTCCGTGAATCAGACAGACGACCCATTGTAATGTTCTTTCCAATTTAATTTCTAGTCTTCGTATAATACGAAAATGCTTACCAGTATTTGTAGGATACCCATCGCATCTGATACAATTTAGGTAGGATAAATTAATCCTGTTTTATTAAAAAATGCCAATTTTGCATTTGAGACATCTTCAGCTGCCGTGGATGATGAAAGCACGTGTTCTTTGCGGTGTGTTGTTTGTTTCAATACTCTATCGTTTACTCTTTCCAGAATTTTCACTTCATCTTTTCTACCATATCAGTAAAGAGCTTTTGATTTTACAACTGATGATAACTGTTGCCTTTGCAGTTCTGTGCGAGTTTTTATTCTTTTTTGATAAACTTCACCTTTATCAAAAAACTAGCCCTTTCACTCCAGGAATGTACTTACTTACGTCATACAAAAGTCGAGAAGCCAGAAATGCAGTACTTCTATTTCCTATTCCGTATCTGTCACCAGCTGCTCAAAATGTTGGATATTTTATTCTAGTTTGTTCTGTTGATTGTATTTTACCAGAAAAACCACTGCTCATCTTCATCTTCATTTTCATCTTCATCTTGATCTTCATCCTCATTCTCATCCTCATCCAAATTATCATCCATATCAACTCTCTCGTTTTCAGCACTATTGATGGAAAATATTTCTCCAGTAATTCCATGAGGAGGACTCTCACAATCAGTTTGAAGTTTTCTACGTTTGTTTCCATCTTCCACTTTTCCTTGCAGCAGTTCGTCATGAATTCGTCGTTCTTCTTGCTCTTCAGGATACTCAATTCAGATCAATGGTTTGAATAGTATTCTTCGTTTTCTTGGAGTTCGATGGTCTGAAAGAGATGCCCTGTCAGATTCAGATAATTTTTCCTTGCAAGAGCACGATTCACATTTGCACTTACAAATGACTATATCGAAATCCTGTAGCTTGTTTCCTTAAACAACTTCATTTTATTACTAAAGTTTGACTTCTTATTATATCGTTTATAGATCTGTTTCAAATTAATAAGTGCAGTGCGATCTTTTAAAATTAAATCTACAGTAGTTCTATCTGAAACGATTGGGATCGAAGTTGATTTCCAAATCTCTCTTACTTTTATCAAGACTAAATTAGTAATACGAGAAGGAGATGGATACTTCTCGTCTCCTTCTTGCAACACATTTTCATACTCAAAAAGTAGTGTCTCATGACATACACGTAAGTTGGTAACTTTCTGCCATTCAAAGCACAACAATCTCCAAAAATCTCACACTTTCTTAACTTTTCTTGAGGAATTTTACACAAAATTATATAACTGTATGAATTTCAGACAACGAAAAGTGAAGTAATGTCGAATGCATATGTTAGCATGTGATTCGTAAACAAACTCTATACTAAAGTTAACTATAAGTCGACTATGAAAGCTACATTTTTCTTTGATCTATTTTCAATACAGAATTTTAAAAATTTTTGTCAAAATGATAACATAAGATCACTTTTATGAGGTCTATACAACATACTGACTTATAACAGCATAGCTTACTACTTTTGCTGTTCACCCGGATGAAAGAAAATTATTGTCTTTAAAATAACGAGGAAAATGTGATTTTTTGTGATTTTTGTTACCATTTTTGGTACTTTAAGTTCAATGTGCGAACATAAGACAATTTTTTATGAGATCTGTACTGCATAGGATATTATATCATCATAGTATGCAACTTTTATAATTCATCCAAGTGAGAAAAACTGATTACTGTCCTAAAGACAAAAGATAACGAGAAAACTAAAATTTTTCGTGATTTTTACCATTTTCTGTACTTTAACTTAAGTGTGTGAACATAAGATAATTTTTTATAAGGTTTATACTGCATGGTGCCTTCTATGATGATAGTATACAACTTTTACGGCTTACTCGGATTGAAAAAAAACAATTATTAATCTGAAAAGGACGAGTAAAATGCAATCTTTCGCGATTTTTACCATTTCACAGTTCACTTGGATGAGAAGAAAAAATTATTCGCTTGAAAATAACGACAAAAATGCCACTTTTCATGATTTTGATCTTTGACCTCGTTGTGCCAACTGAGAGAATTCTTTTATTTTGCTCAAACTTTCAGGAAATCATTTGAACAACCACTAGAATTTTTTCAGCTCCCCCCCCCCACCCCCGCTAAAGAAAAGATCAAAATTTTGTTCTTTCGATACGCCCTAATGCTTATGTGCTATGTCCAATAATACTAGTCGCAGCGCTATACTTTACCAGCTAATCTTACAAAAAGTTTCGTAATATTATACAGTAAAATCAAATTAACGTTTTTAATGTTACAAGAAACATTCTGCAAAGCGTTGTCCGCGAAAATGTCAAATGACAACAAATATCAAGATTGGTCCACTTATGAGTCCGGATCCACTTTCAGTTTTCTACACTACTTCGAGCGAGAGTAAGGTTGCGTCTCTGAAGTTCTATTGAGTTCCGCTTTCTGTTTATATTTCGCAGTAACACTATTTATCGATAAATATTATGTATTTGTAAAAATGATTTCTCCTTTCACTCGAAGAAATGAATTTAAAGATTGTGGAAATGACAAATGGATAAAGAGCATTTCGCTTTTTTCCCCCCCAAAATTTTTTTTTATTTTGAATATATCGTTGTCATTCTCTCTTTACAACATTTTTCGTTTTTTTTTTCAGAAAATACGTAGTTTTAAATTTTCTTAGATGGGAAAATGGATTCAGACTTTCGTTTTTTCCTCCTCCCGCACGGAAAAAATGTTCATTCAACTTTTTACATCTTTAGTGTAGAGCTCTTATGAGACATATGCTTCTGTAATTTTATCAGAATCATATAAATGAAAAGTCTACCACAGAAAACTTTCTCTTTCATCCTGTGAAATTTCATTTTTAGACTTTATTCAGATGTCATTCTCGTTTCTTCATATATACATCACAAATTGCCGTCTACAATTGCAAGGAACAATTTTTTCACACTTTAGTATGAATGCATTCATTAGCGAAATTAAATCGAGCAATAGAGAGAATATTCGGTCGCGGAACTAAATCGGCTGATCTCAAGTAAACCGACGCACCTCGGTACGAAGTCATAAGTGCAGGAAACTTCGAACATGAAATGAGGGGGAGGGGAGGGAGCGGAATAAATCGGGCGGCACTAAATCGAAAGGTAGCTGTATAAAAAAATTAAGATTCTATGATCGAATCACTTTTCTGTTAATTATTTTTAGTTCTGATTCTAAAAATCATTTCACTCACTTGCTATACCTAAGGAAAAAATCATATCCACCTTGCGTGTGAGTAAAGCTCCGCCCTACAATTATGATAATAACTGGTTTATCCTCACAATCCTTACAAATGACCCTAAATGCTTCGTCAATAAGATTATTGAAGTTGAGATTTTCAACCTCTCTTGCAGTGGAATCCTCTAACAAAAAAAAATCAACTTTTTTTAACTTTTGCAATTCTTATTTCAACAGAAAGAGTCTTCTTGTTCCTTGATTTTATGTCCCCGTGTAGGAACGTCGATCCGGTATTTTTGGGGGCCATCAAAGGAAATTTCATCAGACCCCTTACAAGGATCCTTTTTAATTCCCAATTAATGTCAAGGGCCCTCTTTGGGGCCCCAATAGGGCCTTTTTCCAAAAAAATGCTGTTATTGTTTTGTGCATTCACAAAATAGGTACGATGTAGCGCGAGAAATTTTTGAATTCATTGAAACATCTTCTAGAGTATACTTTGAGAACATATAAAAAGTTTTTTTTTGTTCAAAAAATTCTTTTCCTTGAGTTATGAATGCTTCAAATTGTTTCTTTGATTTCGGAAGAATGTACATATAGTAATAATAATAATTGGCAACAAAGTATACGTGTAGAGTTAACTCGCATTCCGAAATTATTTTGAAACAACTTTAAGCGTTTACAATTTGAAGGAAAAAAATTGTTTCGGAACAGAAACTTTTAATATGTTCTCAAAATATATTGAAGATGATATTTTGATGGCTCATAAAGTTTTTTCTCCATATCTAACTTTTGACAATGCGAAAAACAAGAAAAATGCTCATTTTGTCAAAAATTTTCAAAAGATGTTCCAAAATGTTGTTCGTATTACGTAGCGTGAACACAGCGTGAACAATTGCAATTGAGTTCAGATCTGGCATAAATCAAGTTCTTCGGACCTCAAATTTTTCCACGTACAAATTCAGCTTGTCATTTTTAAATTACTAGAAAAACAACACACGCTCTACGAGCGCCATTTTCGAAATAAAAATATAAAATGAATATTCTTACAACATTTTTGTAATTATAGTATTTTTCATCTCAAATAATGGAAAAGAAAAGCAAGGACAATATTGTGAAGTATTGATAAGAATTGATAAATTAACATCAGAATTGATGGTCCGTATCAAAGAATGGATCGCACGCTTGAAACGCGGAAAAAATTGTCCAAGCGTCTCGTGATATTCAAATTTCAACGTTCAAAAAATTTAATTTTTAAAAACATGGACATATAGAAAAGGACAAGACGGAACTTTTTTCTGTTCGAAGTTTTTTTGTCCGATGAATATTTTTATTAATAAAAATGAAAAAGTGAACAAAAATTTCTCCAAATCCAATTATTTTTTAAGACATAAATCTTCAAAACTCAGCTGAATATAATAAAAACAGTTTAAAATTTGGTATACGCACGCGGTATATCTCAGCGATGCCTACACAATGAAGAAAATAATCAACACTGCCTATTGTTCAATAATAATCAATTGCAAATTGAGACTGGTCGATAAGCACGTTTTTTTTTGGTCTTGTCAAAAAAATCGCCAATTTTCAAAAATCGATAAATACATTGTTTGAAAATTTTTCTACAAAAAACGATTTTCTTGAATGCCCGGGCTAGAATCCAAAAATACAAAGAAATGACTGTATAACAAAGATGTAATTCTACATAGTATTCATGGAATAAATTGAGACGATTCAATTTTGAGGTTAGGGCCTCATTTCATCGCCCTAAAATGACCGATTTCCAATGACAAATTTTAACATAATCCAAAACTGTTCTAAAATTGTAAATCTTCTTTGAAATTTATACCGATTTCCAGTGAATAACACGACAATAACCTACAATTGTTCAAAAAATTTTATCTTTTTTAAAATGCAATCATTTTTTAATAAAGGTACCGATTGCCGGTATAAAAAGCTAACAAAACCAAAAATTGTATAAAAATTGTGAATTTAATGACTCTACATGATAATCTGAACAATAATGATAATCTGAAAGATCTTATGATTTTTTTAAATTAAAAATACCGATTTCGGACGAAAAGCACTTACACAACACAACAAAAAATTGTTTTAGATTGTAAATCTTCTTTAAAACCCAATGTTTTTTGTTTAATATAACCGAATTTTGGTGAAAAACGTTAACGTAACCTTAAGTTGTTCCAAAATTGTAAATCTTCTTTGAAATCTATATCGATATTTACAATGAAAACCGCAAGCTTAACCTATAATTGTACGAAAAAAATTCAATCTTCTTAGAAATCTAATCAGTTTTTATGAGAAATACAGATTTACGGTGTAAAGCCCTAACATAACTGAAAATTGTTAAAAAGCTGTGAATCTTCTTTGAAATATAATATTCTTATTAAAAACACCCATCTCTGATAAAAAAACACTAACATAATCCAAAATTGTGAAAAGATGCTACGTCTTGTTTAAATTATAATGATTTTTGTTTGACAATACTAATTTTCGATGCGAAACACCAAGTTAACCTAATATTGTTAAAAAAATTATGAATCTTCTTTGAAATCCAATGATTTTTCAATAAAAATTTTAATTTTCGACGAAAACCACTAGCTCAATCCAAAATTGTTCGAGCTTGTTCATTGTATTATTTTGAACAAAAATCATTGAATTTAAATCTAATCAATTTTGATTATAAATACCTATTTTAGGTGAAACACGCCAGCATAACCTAAAATTGTTAAAAAATTGTAAATATTCTTCGAGATCTAATAATTTTTTATTGAAAATACCAATAATTTCCGACGAAAAACGCAAACATAACGTTACAGAAAATATTGTTCAGAATTGTAAATCTTCTTCGACATTTAATGATTTTGGTTCAAAATAACCGATTTCCTAAGAAAAACGTTAATATAACCTGAAAGTTGAGACGAATCGGAACCGCTAACAAAATCGAAAAATGTAAATTGTTAATTAAATTAGAAATCATTGAAATCTAATAAATTTTTATGAAAAAGACTTATTTCCGGCTTGAAAAGCTAACGTAACTTAAAATTGTTTAAAATTGGGAATTTTGATGATAATCTTTATTTAAAATTTGTAGTTCCCGGTGAAAAAAATTACAAAACCTATTTTCGTTAGAAATTTTAAGTCTTTTTCAAAAATTTATGATTTTATGTTGAAATTCTTTTTTGAAAATACTAATTAGTTATTACCAGCGAAAAGCACTTACATAAAACAGGTACAATATTTTCTACAATTTATTACATTCTTTGAAATATTCAATTTAACCGCGCAAGAATATACATAAAGCACAAATGTTTCTAAATTCACATAAGGTTTTCTATGATTTTATTTATTAAGAGTAAAATTTTCAAAAATTAAATTTTTTTTGTATTTTCAGAAATTTAGTACCATCCAAACGTTCCATCGTGCCTTTTAACTAAATTGTAAAATTTTCAACTCGGTATCTCAAATTGTATGGACGTAAGTTGTTGCGAAATAAAATGTTGGTAAAGTAGGAATCGGGTAAGTATAGCATGGCCTTAAAAGGGATTATTTATAGATTTTATTCTCAAAATTATAAGTTTAAGATATAATAAAACAGCTTCAAGTAATGAAAAGCCAATCAGGTTCTCAAAAGTGTAACGTTTTTTTTTGGCTACCGCCAGGCCAGACAGTATGTTCAGACGCTAGCTAGACCGTCTAGTCACAAGTAAATAAATGAATTTTACATAGTGTATAATAAATAAATAGTAGGAAGTATATGAATAGCAAATAATAAATAAACAATCCACAAGAAAAGGAATGAAATTGTATTCTCTCCCAGACTCATGGTGTTCTAAATAATATAGACCAAATTGCGTAGAAAAAGTTATTTAAAAAAAATCAAAACTGTTAATATTCTAATTTTTGAACGCGTAGATAGTGCTTAAAGTGTCCTAACTTACATATTAAATACAACACTAGAAAAAGGTATCCGCAGGAGATTCGCAAGCACCGAGAATTGAACGCTAGCCGCCTAAGTTATTAACCACGCACGCTACCCACTAAACTACTGCAAGTTATAGATTCTTCTCATTAAAAAAGAGAGTCACTCATTCGCTTATGTTATGGAAGGCTGCCTAGCGCCAAAACTGGACCAGACCAGACTATGAAGGTGATAAGAAAAAAAATCTTATTTTGATAGTGCGAATTTCTTATTTCCTATCATTTTAGACACCCTGTTAGTTTTGCAAAATACGTAAAAAAAATTGATGATCAAACTTAGAAACTTGTTCGTTCTTGGAAAGCTACTCAGCTCCAAATCTGGGCCAGACCAGACTATCAAGGTGATAAGACAAAAGTCTTGTTTTTATTGTGTGAATTTCTTGTTTTATATCATTTTACAAACCCTGTCAGCATTTCGAAACATGAAAAAGAAGTATGGTGATCGAACTCAGAATTTCTTTTTCTTATTGGAGGGTTTATCAGCGCCAGACCTGGGCCAGACCTGACACTAGACTGACATGAAATTTTTCCACACGGGATAAGGGTCTTTTTATGGGAGTTATTTTAATGAAAAAAGTAGATGAGTAAGGGGGTGTCCAAATACAAAAGTAAGACGAAGTCTGGATACAAATTACAAGACGGACTCTGGATCAATTTTTTACTCACTTTTTACAAGACGGAGTCTGGATCAGCATTACAAGATGTACTCTGGAACAGAC
>JAUMHM010033841.1:0-15969 GCA_032362435.1 Melikaiella ostensackeni
TGGTAACGACAAGACCTGATTTAGCTTTTATAATCAGTGTTTTAAGTCAGTTTGCAGAAAATCTAAATTCGAGTCATTGGAACGGAGTAAAACGAGTACTGAAATATTTGAAGGGCACTTTAAATCATGGTATTGTTTTCGAAGATACATCAAAAGACAATGTTTTAAAAGCATATTATGATTCTTGGGCAGATGATTCAGATACGCAAAAAAGCACCACCGGGTGGATTTGTTTTTTAAATGGTGGTCCTCTGGTCTGGTTGTCAAAGAAACAATCCACCGTTGCTACTTCATCGACTGAAGCTTAATTCATAGCTTTATGTTCTATAACTAAAGAAGCTGTTTGGCTCCGGCGTATTTTCATTGAATTAAATTTTACTCAAAATCTGCCTACAACTGTTTTTTGCGATAATCAAGCTGCTATAGTATTAGTAAAGAATCCAGCTTCTTTTAAGCGGTCCAAGCGTAGCGATACTCAATATCACTTTACCTCTAAGAAACAAAGAGTAGAGGAAATAAATGTAACGTATGTTAAAACAAGCAAACAATTAGCAGATCCACTTACAAAATCTTTGTGTAAGCAAAAGTTCCAAAGTTTGGTTTAATAAAGCGGAATTAGAAGTTAAGCAACACGTGTTTTATACAGATATTTATCAACTGGGAATTTCGAAAATAGCGATTCATATCCGTATTTTTGAATATGATTTCAAGAATGTACGAAGTAAATCTGGTTTTTAGCGGTTCTCGCTCGGCTTTCTCCAATGTGAACTATGCGAGTGTCATTCATCCGTTATGACTACGGGTATGTGTTGCGTGAATCAGACCACCATGCATCAGTTGGTTGAAAATTCTCGGTGCGAGAGCATGATCCGATGTCGCCTTTAATTCTTCATGTATAAGAAGGCTCATTTCAATCTGAATAAATTTGCTCTTTATTTTACTGTAACTTTTCACATGATTCTCTTGTATTTCAACCTTTTATTATAACAATTATGGACAGAAAGGGCAACTAGGCAAGGGAGCTCGTTGAGCTCTCTTCTCTTTAGAGTCATATTGGCAGACTTGGAGAAGATGGAGAGGAAAGAAAAAGGGGGTGTAATATTGGGAACAGGAAGTCTGTATTCACTAGCATTCGCAGGCGATATAGTTCTAGTGGCGGATGGTGAGAAAGGGATGAATGTGATGATGAGAGTGTTCGAAGAATATGTGAGAAAAAAGATTTGAGGTTTAATGTGAGTAATGCTAAGATGATGTGTTCTAGAAATAGAAAGTGTAGAGTAGAGTACGAATAGAAGATAAATAGCCAGGTGGTGGAGTTGGTGGAGGAGTTCTGCTACCTAGAATTTTGGTTTAAAGCAGGAGGAGGAAATGAGCTGCAGGTGAGAAAGAGATTGAAGTGTGCGAGTAAGGTAATGGGCCTATAGAGAAGAGAAAGTTCGAGGATGCCTGGAGGATGAGAATGTGGATGTCCGACGTGCTGGCGTGGTCATTGTTAAGTTATGGAGTGGAAATTCGGGATAGGAGGAGCATAAGAGTGTGGAGAATCTGCATGAGAGATTTTTGAGAGGGATCATGGGGATGAATTGGAGCTGCCCGGATTAAATGCTGCAGGAAGGAATTAGGACAAGAGAAAATGGTGGTCAGGCAACTGAAACGATTCTGGAATTTTGAAGAAAAACTTCGAAGCGGGAGGTAAGCAAGGTTACGCAAGCGTGTGCCGGAGAGATTATGGAAAAAGAGAGGAGGGGTAACGTGGGATGTTCGAAATGGGAGGAAGAGAGTTGCGAAATGAGGTTTAAATGTGGTATGAAAGTGAGGGGCGAAGACTGGAAGGAATGGAAGAAGAGATAAGGACAAGGCGATGAGAGGAAAGATGGAAAAAATCTCGAAGTCAAGTTACCACAGCTGGTATAGGATGATGAAGAGTAAGGCAGAGCCAGAATATCTGAAAGAGATTAAGAAGGAGAGGAAATGGAATACAGTGGCGAAATTGAGAATGGAAGAGGGGGTAAGAGCGTGCAGATATTGGATGAATGAAGAGGAGAATCTGCGCAGAATATGTAGGTATGAGCAGGAATCGTGGTTGCATATGTTAGAGAAGTGTATAGGTAACAAACATGGAAAGGAGAATGAGGTAAGTTTTGAATGGGAATGGTCAGGTTGAGAAATGGATGAAGAAGCTGGAAGAGTTGAGAGAGAGAGAGAGAGAGAGAGAGAGAGAGAGAGAGACCTGGTTGCACGGGGTAGGGAAAAGCCAGGAAATGACTCCTAAAGAAGCAGAATAATAAATTAGATTTGCGGGATAGAGCTGCAATTTAGATTGACAGTGGTAAGAGGAAATGGAAGCCCAGGGTGAGGTCGCAAGCGCCTAGGAGTAAGAATCGTGGTTAAGTCGATATGTAAGAAAAAGTTGGTAAGGAAGTATATAAGGATTGTCGATAAGATATTATATAATCACAGACTGAACAAAAAATCTCCTTTATTTTTGATACTCTTGTCATCTTAAATTGATGAGCTTATGTCATGCAACAATTGTAAACAACGCAGGTCTCAAATGTTCAACCTGGATTGAAAACCTATTTGTTGTAGGCTTTTTGCAGTTGATAGTATTATATTCAAAAGATTTTGCGGAAGTACCGAAATGGAAGATTTCAGAGAAACAAAACAAGGTTTAGTGCACGATGACTAATTTTGAATGAAAGGTATGTTATAGCTGAAGGTTTGGATTGCACTAGAATGCTGCTTTGCCGCTGGGTATTGTCGCCTAATAACCCATTGTTTCTCTGTACTTGATGTTTCCATTCTTTTCAAATTAGTTCGAAATCGATGCGAGAATATTCTTTCTTCTGCATAAATGCTGTTGAACGGTATTTCATTCCACTTTTATAAGAACTAGGATACATTTTTTTCTTCGTTAGAAACATTTATAGGATCTCAAATTATTTGTTGTTTTCATATTTTGTAATAACATGTCCATCATTTTTGAAACTCCATTAAAGA
Organism: Melikaiella ostensackeni; assembly: GCA_032362435.1. NCBI lineage: Eukaryota > Metazoa > Arthropoda > Insecta > Hymenoptera > Cynipidae > Melikaiella > Melikaiella ostensackeni. The sequence continues at coordinate 3,001 of JAUMHM010033841.1, forward strand.
TATATTTTGAATAACGAAACTCTTCTTGAATTCTATAGAAATATTTACGACAAATGCGGGATCAAATAGAGATGAGAAAGTAGCATGGGGGGATAGAGAATGTAAAAAAGAAAACAGGGGGGTTTATTTCGTTTCGAAAAGAGAGAAAATAGATATCGAAAGTTACGCGCAATATAAGAAACAGTACAGGGAGTTATGTAAGAGAAATAAGGAAGAAAAAGAGAGAGTTTGAGAACGAAATAAAGGACATGAAATTAGAGGGTGTTGTATGGAAATTTATGAATGAATTTAGGGAGAAGATGGAAGGGGTGAAGATCTGAGTGATAAAGAAATAGATATGCAAATTAAAAGAATGTAAGAATGTAAGAATGTAAAAAGAATGTCAAAAGGCGGAAAAATTTGTGATAATATAAGGGAAATGAAAATGTAAACTAGGTTAAGCGAGCCTACTTTGTTTTCCAGGATCTGCATTTTGTATCTGGATCAATTCTCATTTACCAATTTTTTTTTGGCGCAGATGGTGGCGAATCAACCAGAATCTGGCACGGGATCTGTAACACCGGAGGAGAGTGGAACAACTTTCAGCAAGCTGAGGCAACTGGGCAGTGGGTTAATGACGGCAACGGGAAACGGTGAGTGCATTCCCAATCTTTAATAATACAAGATTCCAGGCATACTCTTATTGGAAGAATTAGAAATAAAAAAAAAGAAGAAAGAAATTAGGGACAATTTCAAAAAGTCTAGTAATCATAAATATAAACTGAATGCTTTAGATTGAGTTTGTTGAGTACGTTGAGCAAACATGGAAAAAGTGAAACCTCCATTGAGGAAAATGGGAAACAAAATGATGAAGTAGAAAAGCAAATTTGCAATCTAAAAGGCAGGATTCCAGGGCTCGACAAATTTCAACTAACTTCCGCTTTTATGAGAACTTTTTCCGTCACAAGTCGCATTACGATCTTCTTATCTGTTTCCATAATGTTTTTATAGCCTGAACTTCGAAACACGAGGAAAAAGTTTTTTCATTTCAATAAATCGTTCTCGTGAGTGTGATAATGTGATTTAGTGTTTCGTTGTTCATCCGCATATCCGAATATAATGTTCTTACATTTGATAATCGACTGATCCATACAATATGGAATCAGATTCGGGTAAGCCCGTATAAAGAATCAGGTTTCAGTAGTTCTGTACATGAAATCAAGTTTATTGTTTAACAGCTTGATTGCTTGCAATGAAATAAAAAAGGATACCTTTCTATAGCACGTGATAGAGTTTTAACGAATTAGAAATATGTGAACAAAAAATTTAATTTTGCCAAAAAACGTGGCTAAAGTAGAGGTGGTTTTGAAGAGATGAGCATGACAACTGGGTAAAGCCCACTTCAATTTTTCTCTTTTTAGTCCAGAAAAGTGATGAGAAGGATTAAACTTATGTTTCATGTTTCGCGTGATGTTTTTTATAATGAAAGATCATCTAAAAACACTTTAAAAGTTCTTCATATATTCAAAACATGAAAGAATGTACTTTTAAATAATTAAGAAAGACAACTAGGTAAAACCCACTTTAATTTTCCACCGTCTTACTCAGAGGTGATGAGGATTAAACTCATGTTTCCTGTTTCCTGTAATGTTTCTTAATAATAAAAAATCATTTTCGAATACTTTTCAAAAATTGAATAAATTTAAGTCATGAAAAAATGCACCTTTTAAATAATTGACGATTACAACTAGGTAAAGCCCATTTTTTCCTCCCTCTTTTTCAGAAGTGATGATAAGGATTAAAATTACGTTTTCTATTTGTGCAATGCTCTTTTTCATGATAAGAGATTATTTTCAAATATTTTTGAAGTTTTTTATAGTTTCAAAATATGAAAAACGCACTTTCAAGTCATTAAGAATGACAACTAGGTAAACAACAACTGCCATATTCTATAAATTTGTTTAAAAAGTATTTCCAAGTCTTGTTAGTATAGTTCATGAGGACCACTTGCTTCCATAATTTTATCAGAATTTTTTATTTTGAATCCTATCACGGAAAACGTTTTCTGTTTCTCCTGTAAAATAACATTTTTGGTCTTTACCATTTGTCATTCTCAGTGTCTCAGTTCCATTTCAAGTCAGACAGAGAAGTCCAGCTTAGGGTGTCAGAATGATTTCGTATTTGGATATATCATTCTATAGTGAAAAAAAGGAACACGTATCTCACAGTTTCATCGAAAAATTTTTTTTTGACTTGTTATAATAATTCAAAGATTATCTGATAATTCTCAAAAATTGGCAGAAATTTTTCTCAAAATGCAATATTTTCCAAATGAGCATATATATTTGTGATTTTTTTTGTTAGACGTTGGAATTCTTGTTCTTTCAACTGATCTCAAAAAAATTTGAAAATTTAGAAAATGACGAAATGGCGGCTATTTTACTAAAATTATTGAAAGTGGATTTTCTCCAAAAAAAAACCCTTTCTAAAGCAAGAAAATTCAACAAAAGTAAGAAAAATATTATGCAGATGTAACGAATTTTGAACAAAAAGTAAGTGTTGTTTTAGATTTGTGAAAGAAAAAAGTTAAGAATAAAACTTTTTCGTTTTTGTTGGATTGATGGAATATTTTATTTCACGAATTAACTTTTTCTGAAGGTATAGTCGAAATATGAAGTGATCAATATTTACGAGACCGGAGGCATACACTCCTCTTACTTCTTTATCGATTGTTAAAAAATTATGAAGATTAAAAGGGGACTCAATAATTTAAGAAACATATCCATTATTTTGTATACATCGTATTTTCCCTAAGGATCCAGAATATATTCTGGCTTACACGAGATCATGGGGTGCATAAATTTAAATTTCGCTGTAAATAATTCTAAACTTATAGCCCTTCACAAATAAGAAACTGAAGAAATGTTTGAATTCGAGCAATGAAAAAATTAATTCTTCAAAACTGGATCAATTGTATTTGAAATTTTGAAATCCGAAAAGAGAATTTTAAATCCGATGATAACTTTCAAAATTAAGTGCTTAGGAACTGAAACACTCTCAAATTGGAATAGAACAATGTTATGAAAGAAAATAAGCAAAGATTGATTTAAATTTTATTGCTGTTCCTCCTTGCTATTCAAGCTTTTAAAGAAAATGACGTGTCTGTTCACTTGAAAAACCTGGAAATGTAAGGAAATTTTTTATAAGTTGAAGAACTTTTCCGAGCGTGCTACAGTTGTTCTTTGAATTGTGATATAAAATAAAATAACAATGATTTTTTATTGGTAAAAGCAACTTTTATAGTACTGAGTTTATACTGATTTAAATTAAACTTCTTCTCATTTTTCACTATTCTCAAGAAAATATAATTTGAAAGTATTAGTATGTAAAATCTGCACTAAATTTTAAGTATAAAGATAAAATAAACATTATTTTCTATTATTATATATATTATTATTATTATTATCATTAATCTAGTTAATGATTCAATGGTGATGATTCATATATTTAAGAATATCCTGTAATCATTCGTAAAAGTCTTATAAATTAAGTGCAAGATTAATTTTGTATTGAAAAAGACGAATTTTAAACAAAATATTTAAGTTTTCAATCAAGGAGATGAATTTTCAACTAAAATGATGGTTTTTCAACCAAAAAAATGAATTTTTATCAAAGTACTTGAACTTTCAACCAAGTAATTGAATTTCAAACCAAAAAAGGTTTCAATCTAGAAGTCCTTGAATTTTGAGGTAAGAAAGACGAAGTTTCAAATCAAATAGACGATTTTTCAATTAGAAAATATGAATTTTTGACAAAATAGTTCAATTTATAACCAAAAAGATTAATTTTCAATGAAAAATGTAATAATTAATATTTCAGCCGAAAAAGTTTGAAATTTTCAGTGAAAAACAGTTGAATACAGCCAAAAAAAGACATATTTTCAACAGAATAAATCATTCCTCAACTACTTTCAGCCAATCAGTTAGATTTTCAATCAGATATTTGAATTTTCTGCCGTACTGATGAATTATGAACTTAAGAATATGAATTTTCTACCAAATAGTTGAACTTTCTACCAAAATAGTTGAATCCTCAACCAAAACAGATGAAGTTTTCCATCCAAAAATATGATTTCGCAGCAAAAAAGTTAATTTTCAACCAAATAATCGATTTTTATACCAAGCTGTTAAAATTCCATGCCAAAAATACGAATTTTGTACAAAACAGTAGATATTTCAACCCGAAAATATAAATTTCCAACATGAAAGTTGATTTTCCCGAAACAGTTGAATCTTCAGCCAAAGCAGATCAATTTTCAACCAAATAGATGAATTTCCAACAAATTAGTTAAATTATTAACCAAAACAGATTAACTTACTTCTAGACCGTTGCATTTTTAACCAAAAAAGATAAAATTTCTACTAAAAGAGATGAATTTTTTAACCAAAAAGACGAAGTTGCAACAAAAAAAATAATTTTCAACAAAACAGATGAATTTTCTACTAAACTGTTAAAATTTCCATATGAAAATACGAATTTTGTACAAAACAGTGGAATTCTTAACCCGAAAATATAAGTTTGCAAGACAAAAGTCGATTTTCAACTAAATAGTTGAATATTCAAACAAAGCAGATTAACTTTCATCCAAATAGATGAATTTTCGATATAATAGTTTAATTCTTAACCAAAACAGATAAATTTTCTCCCAAACCGTTGCATTTTCAACCAAAAAGATGAAATTTCCACAAAAAAAAATGAATTTTTAAACCAATGGGACAAACTTTCAACAAAAGAGTCGAGGTTTTCAACTCAAAAATATGAATTTGCAGCAAAAAAGTTAATTTACAATTAAATAATTGACCTCCATATCAATTTTCGACAAAATAGATGAATGTTCTACTAAACTGCTGAAATTTCTAGCTTAAAATACGAATTTTGTAGAAAAAAAGTGGAATTTTTAGCGCAAAAATTAAAAATTTGCAACACAAAAGTTAAGTTTCAACTAAACAGTTGAATTCTCGAACAAAGCAGATAAGTTATCATCCAAATAGATGAATTTTCGACAAAATAGTTCAATTCTCAACAAAAACAAATCAATTTTCTTCCAAACCATTGCATTTTTAATCAAGAAAAGATGAAACTTCTACCTAAAGAGATGAATTTTCAAACCAAAAAAAAAAACGAATTTTCAACAAAAAGGTTGAATTTTCTACTAAACTGTTGAAATCTCAAGCCAAAAATGAGAATTTTCTGAAAAACAAAGGAGTTTTCAGCCCTAAAAATATGAATTTTCAACAACAAAGGTTAATTATTCTACTCATTTATATATTTACAAGGACTGGAAAAATATTCTTTATAATAAACTCGCGAAATTGTATACATATTCCGATTTTTCATGTTGATAACTTAAAATTTAACCATTCAAAAGTGGATGAGAAATTTGGGCTACTCAAGTATTATGTAATGATTTGAATTTGAAAAGGTGTAGGGTTTATTACTTTAAAGAATGCAGTACTTAATACTTCAATCGCTCGTTATTAAGAAAAATTATACAAATCTATAAGGACCTGGAAAAAACCTGGAATTGTCAGGGAATTTTTTTACAGTATTTCAGTAGAAACCCTGAGTGAAAAAACTCCGTTCTGAGTGTTCGATATTGGAAAATTTCAAATATACAACCTCCTAAACTTGCTGAATAATAAAGAGCTATAAAACTCTCGAAAAATAGAAAACTCTTGAATTGCAGAAAACGTTGATATTATTTCGTTTTACCCTAGGGACTTGCTTGCCAAAAAACAAAAATGAATTTTGTTTTATTCTTCTGGATGCAAAATACTATTTCGAAATGAAAACGGATAAAATTGTTAACGAATGCTTTATGCAAATAATTTAGGTCAATCATTCATAGCAGTAGAGTGGATTTTTGAGCTAAGAATGCAGGTCATGGCTAGGCAGTATTGCTCGTGGAAATTGAGGCCATCGGAAAGTAGTGTTAATGAAAGTCGATGGAAAATCGTCGATGTTACTTTCCCTGTTGTCGAACGTGAACTAAACACTCGATTAGTATCTTTTTCTCCGCGCATGACATGAATTTTAATCATCTTTTTTGTATGAAGAGGGCCTAATATAAAGTGAAAAAAGTTCAAACCGTTTGAGATAAAAAGCGGTTTACGAGAAAAAAAAATTCTGAAAGAAATTCGCGCTGAATAACTACCGATCGAATTGTACTGCTCGAGTAACTGCAATAGAGCAATGATATAGGTTCTAGATTAGAGAGTTTGCCGTTTTGCGTTCGCGTCCTCGTACTTTTATTCGAAAAAGTTTTTGTCTCCTTTTATTTTTTCAATATTTTAACCTGAAATATGCATGAATATTATAAAAGCAATAATAAATAGTAAACAAAATGTTTTAAGTCGAAAAATTATTATTTCTGACACAGAAATTTGTTTATCAATAATTTGATGCCTGTAATATATAATATAGCATGTTCAAAGTGTCTATATCTTTAAAATATTTCATTTCAAATTTATCTCAACAATTACGTACGTGCCCATTTTTTTGCTTGTAAAAATGTCGAACAATTGCAAAATAATCTTGTTTATAGGTTGAAAATAATTTATTATATGGGAGATTCTAGTGAAAGGGACCCTTTTCAGTTCGACGTTTGTGGCCAAAAACCTTTTAGATTTTGAAATCTTTTTTCCTAAAATAAATTCATATGACCGTCTGAAGTAAGAAGGTGATTTGCACAAAATTAGTTTTCAAAAAAATTGATATTTTAGTGGTAGTTTTGCAACACATCAGTTTACAGTGGGCCAGGAGACCCGGTTCCGTGGTCAAAAGTCGGCGAACCCATCAAAATATATAAAAATGATTTCTAATTACACCTATATATATATATTTTTTTTTTTCGGATCGCTGATTCCGAATCTGAAGTCAAAATTGAATGAAACAAAATCGCGGATCGAGTATGGCGGACAAGTGTTTCAAAAAACTATTGGATTGAACTCAGAACGTGGTATCTGAGAACATTTCATTAAAAGACGATTTTTCATGAAAAAATATTTTAAATTGTTGATTATTCAAACAATTTTGGTATTAAAAATTTGTTTAAAAATGAGAGTTACAAAAAGACTAATAGCACCATTCGATTTTACGGGAAAAATTATATACAAAGTCATTATTCTTTACATATACATATACATAAATTACATATACATACATATTTATCACATACAGAGTCAAAATTATATTACAGATTCCATTTGTTTGAAAATTTTTTCGGCTTCAGCACTGTTGGTTATGCAGTGTGAATAAACAATTACATCGAAAATAAGTCGTTTACAAATTTTGAAATTATGACAATTTTTTGTTACCAATACCATTCTAATAATAAATTACCTCGATATGAGGACAAAATATTTTTTTTTCTACAACAAACTGATATACTGAAGAATTGGTTCAAATCAAATGTTTATAACAATTAGGTTATAAATTAAATGAATTATATATGTCACTTAAGTATACCTACACTGATTGCAAAATAGCGAGTTTATTTACGCAATTTTCTTTTAGATAAAAAATCATAATCCTAAAATTTATAATTTGGCTCTATAGAGTAATGCCAAGATGAATGTTTATGAGTACATTTTTTATTGACTCTTTTTATATTCAAATCATTTATTGAATACAAATATACATATTTGAATTATTAAAATACTCTTTCACTAGATTAGAGCGAAATACTCATTAATATTGTGGTTGAATAATAATGTAACTGCAAACAAAATAAAAATCTCTAAGTTGCAGCGAAAAAAGGCTTCGGTGATGATCAAGTGCATACATTTTCTAATGTTATTAACAACGCGATTGAGTTGAAAATATACTAAAATATCTTTCAATATAGAAACACCTCTTATGATGTATTATTGCTATAGTATTTAAAATTATTTTGTTATTTTATGGCATATCAAGGAATACGTATTTTATTTAGGCCAATATCTATCTTCGAATAATCATCAATGGGAAACTTATTAAACAATTTTCTATATTAAACTATAACATTAAGTTAAGGTGCAACGTACAAGGAACAATAATAGAATTTTTATGCCTAATGTCGGGGCTACTTTTCCCCCCTAATTATAATTTTTATAAGATCACTCAACCAGTAGTACTTTGAATTATTACACATAGGTATTTATACTTTTTCCCTTAGAAACTACAAAACTAGATCAATCTGATCTCATAAGTTAGACCTACAAACGAAGGTTCCGACTAGATTTAGAAGTTTGGTTTCTCAAATCATTCTTAATACGAATATTTGGTGTAGTCTCTGTTTTGTTCTTCGGAAGTTTTCCTTTTTCTTCCCTATTTCTTTCCGCTTTCTCATATCTTTTTTTTCAACTTTCTTCTTTAGTTGCAACTCCTCCTTCAAATTCATTTCAACTGCTTTTTTTGCTTTGATCTCAGCTTTCAAAATCTTTTTTTTTCGGATTGCTTCTTCCTTTTCAGCCTTCTTTTGTGCGTTAGTTTCCCTTTTCTTTTTAGCTTCCTCGGCTTCTCGTAGTCTCTCTTCTCTTTTCAATTTTTTTCTTCTAGTATTATTCTCATTTCTGGTGAAGTGAGAATTTCCGAATGTTGCTTCTGTCTGCTTCCAACACTTGGTAACTCTTTGGGTAACATCGCTGGCATTGGAGCAACTTCAGACAAACTAGCTTCCAAATTCTTAGGATCGTACGAGATCAGATCATCATCATCTTGAGCATTCTGATTTATTCTATTTTGGCCATTTTCGTCCATATCCGAACTAAAAACTTGAAGCTCTGAGATTACATTAAGTGGAATATCCGTATTAGTAACAATGCCACTCACAATCGTAAGTTCCACCTCCACCATCAGATGACCGTTTGTATTATTTTGGATTTCCATGTTTGGGGTTTCTAGCTCTGCTACAAACTCTTCATCATTGAATATATAAGGATTCGAAGGCATGATTCCGGTTGCATGAAACCCATTGACAGCTTTATCTATAGAGCACACTTTCTTATAAGCTTCGTTCGAAATACCTTCAAGTATAAAAAAAAGAACTAGTATCTATTGTAATAGCCTCTCCATTTCCATTAGTATGAAGGTTTAAATTAATATTTTTTTAATACCCTCGATGTCATAAGGGGTTATTTCCCTAAATTCGTTATATTTCAAATACAAATCACATTGAATATAGTAAATGCGCTTCAAAGGTCCAAAGAAGGTGACGTCTAAAGGTTGTAATCTATGAGACGTATGCGGATGTAACGACAAAACATGAATGTCATCTGCTTTGCAAAATTCAAAAGCTTCAGTTGTAACGTGGCTAACGTGATTATCTAGATTCTAGAATAAGTAAAAGTGGGTCCTTTGCAGTAGGTTTTATGTCTTTCGCCAAAAGTTTGAGTCATTTTAGGTACATTTCTGTAGTGATGCGTCCGTTCTTCGTGCATTCTACTATGGATAAAGCAGGTGCTCCTTTACCCAAAAGGTGAGCGTTCTTTCCTCGAGCAAAAATAAACATAGGTGGTACGTATCTGCCGGCAGCACTCATGGCACAAATTATCGTTGTATTTTCACCTCTTTCCCAAGAAATCAAAGAACCAACCCTCTTTTTTCCTTTTGGTGCCAAAACGTTTTCTGGTACCTGAAAAAAATATATTAGATCGATCAATTTGTAATAAATTTACAATAGAATATGTGAAAAGAAATTAATTCAAAAAGAGGTTTCAATCAACCTTATTTTTATTTAATTTTTAAATTATTACACTTACTTGCACTTTAGAAATTCGGTTTCATCCATGTTCACAATTCTATCTTTCGTGAAGTTATACTTCTGAAGCATATTCTCTAAGTTCATAAAAAATCGATTTACATCTGTTTTATTGAAACCTTGAATTCTGTTGATGCTTGTAGCTTCTGGTTTCCTAAGGCTGACAATTGGGTTTCGTCTCAGAAATCCGTACAACCAATCCTTGCCGTCAACTTTATGTTCTTTATTAAAGTTGTGTTCGATTTTCAACTTGACAGCTAATTCGAAGGCGAGTTTACGAAACTGGATAGCAGAAAGACAAAGATAATTTGCTAGTATTTTTTCTTGTTGTGGAGTGTAACAACTTTTTATACCCAATCGAGGAGGATCTGTTTTTTCATTTTTCATTCGCCTTCTTGAAGTAATTTCAGGAATACCAAACATATTTGCCGCTGAACGAATTGTTCGTCCCTTTTGCACGTCCTCAATAGCTTCTTTTAATGTTTGGGTGGTCCGCTGATAATTTTTAGTCTTTCGTTTATAAAGTCCATCCAAAACAATAAAGGTTAGAAGTGCTAAAAAATTTTTATTTAAGGATAAGCTTACAGACGTTTTATAGACAATAAATCAAAATTATATTAACAATAAGTAAATTTTATTCTTTTCCAAAACAGTCATAATGATTCAACATTCAAATAATATCATTACTCTAAACCTTCTAAATATTTATTGTCAGAACAAACCTAACCTGGAAACTGGTAAAAAGATTTCAAAATACAATTATTCTAAAATAATTCTAGAATACAGCATAATTGTTAGAATAAAACTTTTTTTATGGATATTAGAAACGAAATATTATTACTTTGAGTAAATATTCCTTACCTTCTAACTAAAATCAGCAGTTTGTCACTACAAAATTCACACTGCAGGTTAAGATTCTCGGAGAAAAACGAACCACAAACTTGTGCGCCAAGTTACCTGCCGATTTTAGTCCCGAATGCGCCATATTAGTCGCATGTGAATAGTATTTAATAAAGATTTTTTACATAAAAGTGTATTCATTTCACTAAAAATTGTTGAACTTTAAAGCATTCAAAAAACTCAGAATAGTATATTTTCAAAAAAATGTATAAGTTCACACGAAACTTATGTAATTTTTTACTTGTTTTTGGCTACTCTGACAATACAAGCGAAAGAATCAAAACTAATTTTTCGTCATAAAAATCAGGCAATTAATTCAATTATCCCAATTTTTCAATAATGTAATGTTGAAAACATATATACATGTAATGAAATTATCTCCGCAAGCAGAAAATGCGTTGATATTCGAAAACTCGAACGCGCCACATTAGCCGCCGCGTCTTATTCGCCGCCGCTCCCCTATCGCTTAGAAATTAAAAAATAAAGGACATTTCATTAAAAAAACACCGCGAATGCTAAAAATCATGTTAGAGACATGGCAAAAATGCTTCGAAGATGACACATTTAAAGCAAGAATGAGAAAAAATTGTTGAAAAAAAAGTACAAGGGCGCGAACGTATGACGGCAGACTCTCTAGTCTAGAACCAAGACCATTTCTCTGTCGCAGTGGCTCGACCACTCTAAGCTTCGAACGGTAGTTATTTAGCGCGCATTTCTTTCAACCCTTTTTTCTCGTGAACCGCTTCCTATCTAAGCAAACGGTATGAGATTTTTACATTTTCATCTCAATGAGAAAGTAATGGTTTTTTTGTGAAAATTGACTTTCGCAGATTTCATCAAATTTCGAAGTTTTCGGACCCAGTGATTAAGAAAAAATGGATTTTACTCCGGTGTCTGTCTGTTCTCGTCGTTGTCGTCGTCTGTAAACCCGATGACTTTCGAAGGAATTATTTGATTGGATTGCCCTTTGGTACACTGTTTTGAGGCCTGAAAAGAAAAAATGAGTTCGTTAACCATCCATTTTTGGCTAACGGTTCCAGTTTTATCTATCAAAAATGTTTTTTGAAAAATCGAAAATTCCATTTTACAGCAAAATTATACGAGATACGAAAAAAATTTTAGAAGGCAAAATTGTTCTTCTCAAAAAGATCTACATATTTTCTTCTAATTATCTCTCAATGAAACGCATAGTTTTTGTTTTAATCGTGAACAATGACATTGGAAAGGAAAAATTTAAATTTGTATAAAAACGACACAAGATACAATAAAATGTTTAACGGCAAAACTTTCCACCTAAAACCGAAGTTTCTTTAATCAGTTAGAGTTTACTTCAATCGAATTTGAATTTTAAAGAAAATAATAAATACACTAATCTAATTTGCTAAGTAACGAACATAATTAATTAAGAAAATTAAGTTATAGAAATTAATATAAAATACATTCATTATGATGAAGTTTAACATCACATTTAAAACTTTGCGTTCTGGACATACTTTATTTGAGTGCGAAGCGCGAAACACGTGATGAGAATGTATTCGTTAAAGCCGAAGGAGTTTTAACAAGAGAGAATTCACAATCGCCAAATTACAGTATGTGAATGATTTAAGTTTTAATTTTGAGGTCTGACAGGCTCGCGCCCTAGGCGCGCTAAAACTTGCGAGCGGAGCGAGCCGCGCGCGTAGCGCGTGATGAGAATGTGCCCGCGCAGCGGGCCGATTTCTTCATTTCATATTAGGCCCTCTTTGCTCATAAAAAATTATTAAGATTCGCCTCTCCCGTTAAGCGCAGTCCTCTTCCCATATAGAAATCACCCCATTTGGCCCCATTTCAATTAGGGCAGTGGTCAGAAACTCATTAGGACAACTGGACTAGTAAGTTCTAGTCAGAAACTAGTCGGACAATAGTCAGTATTAGTGTTCTAAAGAGTTTAAGTGCTCGGCGAAATTCTCAAGGGCATGAGAATATGCTCGAAAATATGCTCGACCTTTATGTGCTCGAAGAATTGAATGAACATTTTTGAGCAACTTGAATAAGGATTTAAAAAATCGTATTTTCGATTTTTATTAGAAAAAAGCAAAAATGTATTCCTGCTTACATTTTACGTTTTATTTCAAATTGTAATCGCTCAAATACATAAATTTATTAAAAATTACTCAAAAAATAATTACAGTATTTAAATTTTGCCCGAAAATGTATCACTTCAAACTAGAAAAGGCGCTAATTTCAAATGATAAAAGGAGTCCAAATAATAAAAAACATATTTTTTTCATGTAACATTATGAAATTTGAAC
>JAUMHM010033893.1:0-15964 GCA_032362435.1 Melikaiella ostensackeni
TTCGAGTCGAATGTTGTATACAAACGTAGGTTATTGTTTCCTGAGGCTTTCCCCAAAATTTCAACTCGATATCTCATCAGGTATGGACGTGAGTTGTTGCAAAAAAAATAATCGATAATTTAGGTCACGTGACTCATTTATAACATGGCCTCAAGGCGTAATTTTTGTTAAATTGATTGATGGAAATTGACGTACGGAACAACTGTTGGAGTATTTGTATCTTAGCCCTCATCGCAAATTATTGTGCATATTTTCAAAGAATGTTTTATAATGAAAATCGGCACATAAGTATGGTGTGTTCATAATAGTAATGTATGGATGAAATAACATTTTTTATAAATACCTTCACTTATTTTCAGCACATTTTTTATTCATTCAAGACTCCTTTATATCAGAAGTTTTAAAAAGAATATTAAAAACGTATCCAAACAAATTAAGTTTGTTGAATTAAGAATGTATATGAAAAATGCAGCCATATTCTATCTCATGCCCGTGATTGAAAAATTAAAATTTTTTATTAAGGTGTATGTAAGAAGCAATATTATATTTAAAAAACGATTATTTTCCATCACTATGTGAACTTTCGATATTTCCCTGTGCACTTTGATCTTCTGCGTTTCCCGAATCTTCCATAACGAGAGGATCTTCTTCAGAGGCAACATATTCTTCGAATTCTTTTTGCCGCTTAGCAAATCCAGGCACTGCGACTAAGCTGAAATCACCCATCTTGGATGTATCTATATCCGTATCTGCTTCCGAAACTTTCTCTGTGCTATTCTCTTTTGATATATCGTCACGTGCTACTGAAACGTATTTTTAAGTATCTTTATGATCCATATTCTCGGTTATTTCCCAATTTCTCAATGTAGAGTTCAAAACTTATATTTTTTCATATAACATGGTTCATAATATATTATATTGTATCAATAGGCTGTCTGACGAACGTAATACAAAATTTTCAATGAAATGGTCTGGATAAAGTCGTAACTAAAGGTTTTTTTTTCCTTTTTTATTGCTATTGTTGTTTCACGGACGTAGAATCAATGAATATTTACCCTCTTGAAGTTCTCTTTATATAAACATTTTTTACGTATTAAATATATCCATTAATGCCAGAATTTGAAGACATCGACAGAATTTTATATAGATAAAAACATCTAATCATACTGTCGTTCGAAAAGTTTCATGAATAGCAATTTACACAGCAAATTGATATCAGATTTGGCTTAAAAACTTAGCAGAAACTTCATGAGCCACGAGCAACTGAAAAATAACCTAACGCGATATAATGTCATACTATAAAAATGTACCGCATGATATCGGTATATCCATTAGTTCCTGTACCTTCATTTACGTCTACTTTGTCTGATACATCAGCATCAGTCTCGTGATCGGACTTTTCGATGTCGTCACATCTCGCAATTTTCTTTCTCGCAGATGTTATTGCCCAGTTAAAGTATTTATTCATACTCGGTGTGATCAATTCTTCTTCTATAATGTGATCGGGATACTGCCGTCGATTTCTCAGCCAATTCTCATATTGTTTAGTCACGGTTTCCTTTTTCTTCGGTGATAGCACTCGTTGATTGTTTTTATGTTTTTCTGTTTCCTAACTACTCGATTGGCCAGATCCTTATGGCCCCAAACTGCGACTGATGAACTACTAATAAAGAAAGCGTTTTAAGTTTCTCTCCAAAGATGGTTATAAATGTCCACATTAACTTTCGTGCCCCCGATCGCAACATTATCATTTTGACTTTGTACCGTTCCATCTCGTGACGTTGAAGCATCAGGGCCTTCATCTAAAAATGAAAAATAGTAGTCCATTCATTACTATTGAAAACAATAAGAATATTAGTTGTTACATAACAGAAAATGCAAACTACTTTATACAAGAAATTTGATTTTGAATTGAAAAAAACGATTCTACAAATGTTTTTCTAAAATGCTATAAAAAAATACAACATTCATTGAAATTTAAATTCATCGGTTTGTAATTTTTTAAATCCTTTCATTCAAAATCACTAAAACGATTCTTTAGAGCCTCTAATATTTCCTTTCCTATTTTTTCTGTGAGGTTATATGATTTTGTTTTCTTTACATGTTCATTTCTTTTACGATACTCGTCAGCCTTTGCTTTGTAATGTTTCATTTGCTCCGACAAAACACCGATTTGTTCTTTAAAATCTTTTACTTTATCTTTTGGCTGTTAAACTTCATTACCAGTTTCTTTGTTTTTATCGAATTCCTCGAGATGAGAACTTGCATAAATTTTCTGTGACTATAAATGTGCAAAATTTTGAACTAATATTAAAGTGAAACGTGAAGATTTCAACCAATATATTACAGTTAGGAGAAATGCTAACGGAGATAAGTCTACTTTTGAAATTGTTTGGAATCGGCCTCTGTTAAGAAGAATGTTTATTTTTTGCGTTTCTGGCATTTATTAGGCCGAGGCTGAAAGTACGGACACAGCGTACTGGGTACTGGAAAAGGTGAGCTAGAGAAGGGGGGGAAAAATCTGCAGTAGAGCTCCGAGGTCGTTTCAAAATCAAATATCAAACAGGCCTACATAAGGAGTTGAGTCTATACGCATTACGCACAGACATGATGTATTAATAAATAAAAAAAGGGGCCATTCAAAAAATAAGTAACCCCTTAAGGAGTGGAGGGGGGTGGCTCACCTCTAGTGTTACGCCCATGATAAGGTTACATATGTACTTACTATAGAAAAAGTTTTACAAGGAGGGGCAAAGTCTAGTTGAAAAATTCCATGATTCTTCCAAATCTTCTAGTTATATTCTATTGTTAAAAATTCCAGTCAATTGAATTGAGTTTCAAGACACTAAAATAACTGAAGACTAATTAGCAGACTCATTCCTGTACAATTGTTAATCATTACAAGTGCTCATTAACATAAATATGTTAAAATTATCAAATCGATAGCCTTAAAACATTCAGAATTTGAAACTGAAAACATTCTCAAACGAATAGTCTAAAATTTTTTTATTGAAAATTTTAGGAATATTTCACTTTTAAATCAATCAAAATTGTGAAATTCCAGATTAAACGCATTAGAAGTAAAATTATTTTCAATTAAAATATTTAAAATTGTACGTCATCAAATTTAAAATCAAAACAATCAAACAATTACAAAAGTAATTGTTCAAAATTATGTCGTTTCTTTAAATCGTCAAAAATTCAGAATATAAAATTTGAAATCATTTACTTTAAGCATTTAAAATAGAAAGTGTAAGCTACTAAAAGTGATAATTTTTTTTCAGGCCTACGAACGTAAAGCAAAGTTATGCGATTCCTACCAAACCGACTTTTTCGCAACAACTTACGTTTACACGAATAGAGGTATCGAGTTTCCCATTTGAGAAATTAAATAAAAGGGAATAAGGAACTTTTGTAAACTGTTAAATTTTTGGAAATCCAAAAAAATGTCAAAAAATTCTTAGAAAGAAAAAATAGTTGTAATTCTAAAAATTTGAGAGCATACAATCGTTCTTTAGTGCCGTTTATTTAATTTTTCAAATGAGAAACTCGATATCTCAATTCGCGTGGACGTTGATTGTTGCGATAACAATGTAGGTACAGTGGGTATCATATACCTAGTGTAGGAAAAGCCTTTTGCGAGGGAGCAAATGAGGGTTTAAATTTTCATAAATCTACGTCACATAATCAATTTCTTATGTTTTGTGTTATCTGCGCAATAACGCATACATATAATTTCGAATGTATCCAAAAATTATCAGTACAGTCCTTGTATTATACAAATTTTGTACAAAGAATTTCCTGGAATAATATGGCGTTAAAATGGAAATTTTCACAAGAACGATCTAGACTGCATTAATTAAAAAATATTCTCAAACAAGTTGGGAGAATCATTATGGAATCAAAATATTTACTTACCGGCTACCCTAAGACTTGGCAAGTCTCAATTTTTCCACCTGCCAGTTTTAGGTGGACAATTTTCTGAAAGTTTTTGTTATCAGAATTGAAGGTTTTGTCAGGTTGAAAGTTCAGAATATCCTTTGTTTTCACTTTCTTACAGGATTTTGAACAGTGCTCGTAAACTTACGACCACTCCTTCGTCAAAATGGCTCAAAAACTAACTAATATTAAAAACAAAATGTATCGCGAAAAAATGCCACCTTCTTGTCGCGTATAAAAATATTCGCACCATGTGCTTGCACATTAGATGGCTCTAGAATAATGCGTTTCAGGCTTCAGCGAGACGAAGAAAGAGGATCAGGTGTTAGCAGGTCCTACCAACCCTACTTAACAAAAACATAATTAGGTTGTGTGATGAAGTTTAGAAGTGACGTCATAAATCACAATGGCCGCCAACCGGAATTTTTACGATTAAAATTCGTAGGCAAAATATAAGGAATTCGTAATCAAATAATATACGCCTTCTTATTGCATCAAAATTTGAAATATACAAATTAAAAAATATTAGCGTTTAAGAGCATGTGATACTTCCGCATATTGTGAATTGGGTTCAATTCCTCCGGGTTTTTGTTTACAAAAATTAAACATTTTCAAAACTGAATTCGGAGATGCTATAAAATAGTATAACTGACGTCCCCGAACTCTTTCTTAGAGAGATGAAATAAAAAAAAAATTATTCTGATAAATGAAAATTTTATGAGCGTGCACTATTTTGAGGTTAGGATAAATTTTCCGCCACATACAAATTATTTGTGAAATGAACTTTTTTAATTACCTACAAGCGAGATTAGTTCCGGGACATTAGTTTCTATGTTTATTTACTTGTCCTAAGTTTTCGGCCAAAAATATTGTGTAGTTTGGAAGTAAAGCTATAACACACATAACCTCAAAATACACACACTTTAATCAAATTGATTAAAATTATATTTTTCTAATTGTCCCACAAAAGAAGAGTTCGGGGACGTTCATTAGCATGTTCTCTATCAATCCTCAAATTTTTGAGCCTAATTCTTTATTAGTGTGAGAGAAAAGCCGGGAGAACCTAACACTGCTGCAATTGATAATTTTCTAAGTATCAATTTCGTCCTAAAAATTAAGGGTGCCTTCTCGGGGAGCAAAATTTCAATGTTCAAAATATTTTTTCTAGCCTATCACAACTACGATTAACTTCATTTCTTGCCTTGAAATTTGTTTATTATCCAAATTAATTTTCCAACTAAAAAAAAAATCAAGAAAGAAAGCTTATTCAATTTCGACAAAAATAATTAATAAATTTCTTCTGGATAATTTTTGTCAGAAAAATGAACTTGGACAATAAGGAAGTTTCGATGCCAGAAATTAAGTCAATCGGAGTTGTAATTGGGTAGAAAAAGTATTTTGAACTTTGTAATTTTGCTCCGCGAAAAGGCAGTCTCAGTAAACTGGTAACTGTATGCGGGATTTATCATAAATAAATCCCTAGGAAAGGTGCATCATCGTTTACGAGACTTTACCGGCTTCACTCTATATTTATCACATGGCAAGGTTTGTTTGTTTTGTGAAGTTCTAAAAGTGTATTTTCATGCAGTGGGGAAGTTATTCAGATTATTCCGATATATATGTCCCGTCGTTGCGTAAATTTTCATGGCTTGGCGTAGATTGGCATTACAAACTGCGCCAAATAACGCCTATTTATGCTCCGGTGTGTACTTTTATTCACTACGTCCCGACGTTTTGTAAATTTATATAGCTCGGCGTAGATTTATGTTCGAAATTGGTCCAAACTATGCCCATTTAGGCTGAAGTATAATCTGAATAACTACCCATTTTTTTGTGAATTATCCTAGACTGACGTAGATTGGCATGCCAAACTGCGCCTTTTCACGCTCCGGTGTATATTTTCATCGAATTTCTAAGTTCTGATTTCCTGTAAATTTTCCTAGCTTGTTATGCATTGGCATTACAAACTGCGCCAAATTACGTCTATTTATGCTTCGGTATGTATTTTGAATCACAGAGTCCCAATGTTTTGTAAATTCGCATAGCCTAGCGTAGATTAACATTAGAAATTGCGCCAAACTACGCCCATTTAGTCTCCAGTATAATCTGAATAACTGAATCACTAAGTCACGATTGTTTGTCGATTTTGATAGCTTCACGTAGATTGACGTTAGAAATTGCGCTAAACAACGTCCATTTAGGCTCCGGTATAATCTGAGTCACAGAATCAATAAATACCAATTCTTTGTAGATTTTGATAGCTTGGTGTAGATTGGCATTACAAACTGCGCCGAACTACGCCTATATATTTACGCTCCGGTATATTCGCCAGACCGCTAAGTCACAATGTTTTGTTAATTTTCATAGCTTGGCGTAGATTGGCATTACGAACTGCGTCGAACTACGCCTATTCATACTCAAGTATACTCGCCAGATCACCAAGCCACAATGTTTTGTCGATTTCCAAAGCTTGTCGTAGATTGGCATTACAAACTGCGTCGAACTACGCCTATTTACGCTCCGGTGTACTCGTCAGACCACCGAGTCAGAATGTTCTGTTAATTTTCGTAGCTGGGTGTAGAGTGGCATTACAAACTGCGTCGAACTACGCCTATTTATGCTCCGGTATACTCGCCAGACCACCGAGTCACAATGTTTTGTTAATTTTCATAGCTCGGCGTAGATTCCGGCATCACAAACTGCGCCAAATCACGCTTATTTATGCTTTAGTTTGTACTTTGAATCGCTAATTCCCGATGCTTTGTAAATTTGAATAGCTTGGCGTGAATTGACATTAGAAATTGAATCAAACTACGCCCTTTTAGGCATCACAGACTGTGCCAAATTACGTTTATTTGTGCTTTGGTTTGTACTTTGAATCACCGAGTCCCGATTTTTTGTAGACTTTCAGTAGCTTGGTGTAGATTGGCATTACAAACTTCGACAAATACGCCTATTTAAGCTCCGGTATACTCGCCGGACCACAAATATTTTGGACACTAAAAACTGTTTTTCTTTGTTATAACGAGACGCAAATAACACATGGCGGCCTCTACGTTAGCACGTTTTTACCGGCACATGTTTTGACAAAGTTATGATTTTTTAATATTCAATTTCGTAGGTGTTGCGTTGGTTTTTATCGTTACATGAGACATACATTACTAAAAATTTGGCTAAAAATAATTTATTTTTATTGTCTATTTCTATTTAATATGCGAAATAAGGGTCACAAGTCGCAAGGACTCCTATGATGTACTTTGTGATTTCGTCTTTTCTTGTTTTTTTTTTTATTCAATTTTACTATAGAACAAAAGTTTCTTGATAAAATCGGAAAAGTCTATTGAAAAATCACAAAGAAGCTGAAAAAATTTTGAATTATATTTTTCGTGATTCTTTTAAATGCGGATTCTAATACATTGGTATTGCTAGAATAATAATAATATCAAAATATGGTAAAAATAATGATAAAATTGCTAAATGATGATGATGATAATGATAAAAGATAATGATAAAGAACAGTATTACCATCCATTACCATCCGCATTTAAAAGAATAAAAAAAAATATGATTAAAATTTTTGTTTCGTTTTTTGTGATTTTTTAATAGATTTTTTCGATTTTATCGAAAATCACTGGTGCTATCGTGAAATTAAATATGAAAGGAAAAATTTCTTTGTTTAATCTCTAGAAAAGTCGTTTTAAAAATGTTTCAATGCGATTCATAGAATTTGAGTAAATACACAAAAATCATTTTCTTGAACTTCAAGGTCGATGTGACAGACTCAAAAAATTTTCAGTTTAAAAAGTTTAAGGACATCCTGTTGAGGACTTGCAACATCTTTTTTTACCATTGCTATTTGATTTTCAAACATTTTGGTTTTATAATTATGATCACAGTCTACAAAAATTATTTTATTAATCTCAAGCATCAAAACTAAAAAAGAAAGCAGTATCAACTTCTTGAAAAAATACTCACTATTAAACTGTAATAATTTATTGACAATTTTACATTGCTTGGGATGCACTCATTCCTATTCTTAAAAATAATTAGTTCAACTTCCGAAAACGCCACCTCAACATTTTGACTAGTCATTGCTCTTGGAGTTTTCTTTTTTGTCCTAAAGAAAATCTATAAAAGGATTTTCTGATCAAGCGAACTAAAAATTTGTAATTGCTATTTGATTTTTTTTAGACTTTTTTGGGAATATTTCTAAAAATATTGGTTATATAGACAAATGTCCGGAAGAAAAGTTTTATATCTTAAAAAAAGAACTTTTGTATTGTACATTTTTTCTAATCCCAACAGGCTTCGGAAAAATTTTTAAAAAAGCGAAATTTATATTTTTCAATGGGTCATCTACAAATAAAACTCCAAAATTTCACGAAGAAAGTATCGTTGTTCATAAAATTACCTAAATATATATATCAATGTGTAAAAACTAAATTATATAATGCGTTTTTGTCTTCGAGGATAACTTATCAAAAAAAAGAAACACATTTGAACCTAAAAGAAATTCCGAGCACGCTGCACAACCGTTGGCGATAATTTCATTGCTTATATTTTAACTTTGTTCTCCTTCATAAGTCGGCCCGTAACAACAATTTGCGAATCATTTTTGCGATTATTGCGATAATTCGTGAGAGGCAAGAGTACTCACATTCAAAAAGCACTTTGATTCGTGAGAGGCAAGGATACTCACGTTCAAAAAGCGCCCTGATTCGTGAAAGGCAAAAGTGAATTGAGAATCCGAATGTTTTGTTTATCTTCTTATGGTAACTAGCACATTGAGTCTGTTTTCTTTTATTTTGACGATCTGATCATTGATTTGTGATCAACGACCTCGCAAAGCCACAAGTAATCATTCCCAAGCCGATTTCAGTCACTAAAAGCTACAATGTTTGGCGTAAATCCGCCATATTGGATCCGCCATGTCGAATTTTTATATTTTGACTGCAGAATCTCAATCAACGCCCACGAAAACCTTCTAGCAATGATTTACAAGCCGATTTCAGCAATTGGAGTCACTAAATGCAGGATTCCCTACTAAAAAACCCTGTACGAGATCCCGTAACTGTTTCTGTGTACGTTCCGTTGGCTGAACCAGCACCAGATCCTGTGCAAGAAAAGTTACAGGGTCAGCATATGAAATTGAGACACGAACCGGTAACCGAACATGTAGAGGATCTTGCACCATCTTTTACCGACGACTGAACCCTTACGCGAACCTGTACATGCTCACGCACGCCTGAAGTGGCCACAAAGGAAAATGTACAGGGCCCTTTGCGAGATCCTGTATCTAGTTTCAAATAACTACACGGGCTTCTGTACGGGATCTCGTGTAGTTTCAAACTACTTTGCCCCTGTACGTGTCCCCGCACGTATTCTGGTACATGAGCATGTAGGGGATCAGATGCAGTTTCAAATGAAATATTTTTTCCCGTGGAGGACCCTGTACAGGAACTCGTTGAGAACCTTCGAGTGACACTCAAGTCCCTGTACAGGATCCGGTAGGGTAACAATATTAACGCCACGGTTCCCGCAAAATATCATGCACGAGTTCCCCCAAAACGAATTTTCATCACACTGGTTCAAGTATGTGTCCACGTGAAGGATCGCTTACTTTTTCCCCTACGACGAATTTTCCTATTGTTGGTACAGGTACGTGTACCAGCAAATGATCCTGCACTGTTTCCCCAACGATGAATTTTCCTATAGCCTGGTTCATGTACGTGTACCCGTCAAGGAACTTACACAGGATCTTGTGAAGGATCCATCGTGATTTCCCATATGCCGGGTCCCTCCACACATTTTCCTAAAGGGGAATCTGTGGAGGAACCTTTACGGGTCCCTCTGCAAGAAAATTCGAGTGAGGGTTCCTATACAGGAACTTGCGGATGTTCCAGTAGAAGTTCCGGAACCCCTTATTTTTCGCACTGGTACGCGCATAGGAATACATAAAGGATACTCAACGTGTTCCAGCAAAGGAACCGACTCGGTATCCTGTGCAGGAACGTGTGAGTAATCCTGTACGTATTCTTCTGCGGCTGGTTTCCAGAAGGAGAACCCGCGAAGGATCCAGGAGAGGAAAATGTGATGAATCCTAGAAGGGTTTCCGTACGGCCACTACTATGGAATTCAGCACGACTTTCCCTCGACAAATGAGGGTCGTCAATAAGGCCCCTTTCTGCTTCCAAAATCAGAAAATACAGTTTTATTTCCAAAATTAAAACTCGTCAATCTTGAAATTTTTTTGCATCATATTTATTATAAGAAATGTTTTGGCGGGCAATTTTTTGAGAAGATAAAAATGTCTTTTATTGACAGTCATCCTTTCTTATCTCCTCGAAAAATTGTCTCATTTTAATGTCAGAAAATTGTTTACAAGCACATGAATATTGGGCAAAATAATTTTCAGACTTTCGACTTGAAATTATCGGAAAAAGAGCAAAGTGTATTTTCTGATCCCGGGGTCAGAGAATGACCCCATTGACAGCTCTCATTTGCAGAACAGGATTCTGCAGAGGAAACTGAAAAGGAACCAGCATGATATCCGTAATAATTATTCCTTTCCGTATCCTCTGCGAGAACCCTCAGGTAATACCTGGCAGTATTGGATGGTTTATCATTTGAAAATCAAATGCCTGGAATTGATGAAAAAACTGTGTAATTTTGAACATGTTCATAAATATTTGATACATAAAATTGTCTTTGCTACAAAAAAGGCTACATATCGTAGAAAGATTCTCTGGTTTAATACAATGAAGTTTCCCATATGATTTCGTCGACTCTTTGCAAAAAGGTTAGTAAACAATTTTTTAAAAAAGAGTTCCAATTATTTTCTCAATTATAAGAAACTTGTATGTAATACAGTTTTGTAGTAACTGTTCCAACGTTACTCAATTATGCTGAAGGTTTCAATTTAAATCATCACTCTGAGATTCTGAGAAGATAATTTAAAAGATAGTTGGTTTGATATTGTTGAGAAAATCCTTGGAACTTGAGCTTATTATTTTACTTATTGTATCAAAAATTGGTAAGTAAATAGTTTCTAAGAAGCAGAGGCGCATACAAAACTTTTCTTAACGAAATTCAACACAAAGACTTAATATCGATGTGTCCTAAAAGAAAATACGTCACTCACGGGGACAAATAGAAAGTACGTAACTCGCGGTGATAAATAGAAACTGCGTAGCTCCAAAAGTATCACTTTATCAGAAGTTTATTACGAAAGTTTAACAAAATTTCTCAACTTGAATTGAATAATTTACGGAAAGCATGGTCAACATATAGTACCGGTTTATGTACAATAGATTTCTTCTCAAAGTCTTACTTCGTTTTGAACATGAAAGAATTTACGCGTCGGATTTTTACAATCTCCTTCGACTGGTCATCGCAGTACTGCACATACGCAAATGAAATTTCCGGGTTTTTCTTGATAGACATAATGTTTTTTCCAAGTAAGCTGAATGACACTGAATCCCAAGCACAAGCAAGCACTTCAAAGCACAAGCGTCCATCAACGCGGAAAAGCCAGCAAAGTAGAAAATATTCTTGGCTTGTAAACGTACTGCGCTTGCCCAAGGACGCGTGAGAGGAACACGACACAACAACCTGTTACCATGGCAACAATAAGTCGCGTCGTGTTCTTCTCACCCATAGCTAGCGCGAGCGCAGTATCTCTAATTTGAATGGCTGGCAGTTACTCCCGAATAGTACTGCGCATGTGTGTGTCTGCAGTGGTTATAGGAAAAATGACGCGTTTCTCTTGGTCCAACTCGTCCCTGTGAATCACGACTGCTGTGCCGAGAACGCGATTCGTGTTTCCTTCACGGTTACTCACACCGTCAATGCTTGGTTTGCCTGGAGTTGAAAATTTAAACTTAAACGATTCGGAAAACCGTTAACTGTGTACGCGTATTGTTGTAATCTTGTAATATAGAGGTGACTATAAAGTGTTCTACAAATTGGATCTTGTTGTTGAAAATTTCGTTTTTTCAAACTGGTGAGTAGTAAAATATATTTCGAAAACATTTTATTTTATTAAGAAGAAGATATGTATATGGTCATCTTAATACTTTAAATGCTTTTTACTCCATTGCCGGCAAGAATTGAGATCCTCTGTTTTCTTCTGAAATGCATAATTTCCCCTAATTTTAATAATCAAGAAGATATCATTTTTATTCCACAAAGCAGCACAAAATCTACCAAAATTCTGCATCAGTATTGTTCATCAAGCAAGATCGCGATCAATTGACATAATCTCAAAGTAAAGAACGCGGCTTATATTTAAGCAGGGAAAATTGAACCAAAATTAATTTTGATGCATTTTGGATGAGGCAGCAATACATTTCTTACAGAAAATTTGTTTGCATAAAAATTATTCGTTTCATGATACTTATTCGACATTTCAACCCTACTACGCGTAGTAACTACGGGATCCCGTACACGGTTTTTCAGTTAAGAAGGGTGGAAACTAGGTATAACTAGTACATTTGGAAGGTTGTAGTACAAAACTTGATAACCAACATTTTTGCTGAAAATGGCTTTTTGCATAAAAAATTCTTATAGAATCAAATACATGTTGTGGTAAAAGGATTTGTTCGATGTCTCATTTTTAATATAGTAATAAAAAGATTGGCATTTTTAAACTTAATAACTCACGATTCTCTGTACTTATCTCCTATCTTCTTTTTTTTTAATATATTGACCTCCTACCTTTTTTCAACCTTTTTCTACCATATTCCTGTTCCTAAAAGTTTTTAAATGCAGTAAAATTATAGAATACTTTTTTTCCAAAGAAGAAGCCCTTAAATAAAACTATTTGTCACTTTTTTCAGTACTAAAGTACCAATCAAATTCTAGCCTAAAATTTGAAATCTCTATCTCAACAAAAAATGACTTTTATAACATTTGTTTTCACTCGTCTGTTACAGTGCGATACCGTTAAATTAAATCTTTATTTTTTCGAAACAGAATAATTTTTTTGGATGAAATTTTTTAAATTCTTATTCAGCCTCCCCATATTTCGTGAGCAAAGTTTTATTATTTAAAAAAATTGAAAACAAGATTTTTAATCGCTATCCAAAGACAATTTTCAAAACCCATGAAATTTGAACCTCCAAATTCCTGTATGATTTACTCGGAATTGGTTAACTTTTTCTGATCAAACTCAATTTCTTCGAATTTATTAACTTAATATCTCGAGAGTGGGTTTTTATTTTCTGTTTAAACTGAAAATTACACTTTTTATCATGATTAGCAGCCGAGCCTGTTCTAATTTTAGTTCCCTGTGACTTTGAAATTGTCAAGTTGCACATTATATTTCAGGGAAATAGATAACTTTTTCAGACCAAACATTTTGGACCTCAATTCTGTAACACTTCAGCTCGGGAATGGATATTTGTTTCATCTTTAAATGTCGATTTCAATTTTACAGAATGTTTTTTCGCTCTCCTGAAAAGTTCCGATTTTGTTGAATATCTAGTTTTGTACTGCAACCCTTCCATTGCAGACAGAATCTTAATTTTCAACGTATTTTAAAGCATATGAAGATATTTTGAGAGGTTCCAAAGCATATTCACGGATTTTGGAGGATTTTGTAAGATTTCAAAAGAATGAACGGAATTTCAAAGGATTTCCGAATATTATTAAGGATTTTAAGGAATTTTAATGACTTTTGAGAGGTTTTGATGAATTTTAAAGGGATTTCAAAGATTTTAAGGGATCACGTAATATTTCGAAATATTTCACGGAATTTAAAGGTTTTCAGCCAACTTTCAAAGATTTAAAGGGATTTCCATGGATTTTAAAGGACTATCAGGCATATGCGATTATGAAGATTTCAAGCAATTTTAAAATTTTTTAAAGATTTCACGGAATGGCAAAGAATTTTAAGGGATTTCCACAAATTTTAAATGATTTCAAAGGATTTCCAGGGAGTTGAATCAATTTAATGGAATTTCAAAAGTTTCCAGGAATTTCACGAGATTCCATGAAAGGCGTACATGAGGGTAGTCCAAAAATCGCTAAGTTTAAAAAATGAAATTTGCACGTGGAAATTCTTGTTCCTTTTTGTGAAAAAAAAAATCCCTACAAAAATTTAATCCGATCGGATGAAATCTTGCACTTCCACATCGGATTCAGAAGTTAAACTGTAAAAATCTACGCTGCTTTCGTGCTTACAAAAAAATGTTCAGGACAATATTAGCCTAATTTCTTATGGTATATTTTATGGTGTTGTGTAATTTTATAGAAAAAAATGCACAGATATATTTTTACATAATTTACTTTTTCTTTAGTAATTAAGAGGTCTAGTATACACTTAGAAGAAAGATTTTTTGAATCGAAGAAAAATATTCATTGACTTATAATGAAAACAAATTTTCTTTGAATCAAAGAAATTTCTTGAAAATTGCATGGTTTTTAAAACTTTATTCATTATTACATCCATATAGGCAATATGCCGAAGGAAGGAACTTCATCGAGTTACAAAGACTACATTTTAAAGCTGAAAAAGACATGCCAAGAAGCACACGCTCTAGGTTGCAGCGGCAAAGTGATTCTAAAGTGAATACAGTCAGAACAAAGGTTAGTTGTCAATAAAGAATTTATTTTCATTTTTCGTGTTTTTACGTATATTATTATATTGTTAAAATCGTTTATAGGATACAGATGTTGAACAGCAAAATGCTCTATTCGACTTCAAACCTCGCAATCGACCAACTACTTCACTGCCTAGTGGCGAAGATTTAAGACACGGAGAGAAAACTTTACAGTCGATAATGAGGATAATGTAAGTGATGCTTTTCGCAAGTTTTTTGTTTTATATTTTAAAATCTCAAAATATGATGTACACTCAAACCCGTATTCATCTGAAATTGTAAATGTATATATTTTTATATCAAAGAGGAATATTTACGTTTTAAAATAAAAATATAAAAACTGTAATTTTGATTTAGAGCAGGGGATTTCGGAAGAGATGTCTGTAATTCTGAATTTGAAAAAAGAATTTTCTAGACAAATTATTATAATTCTGATTTCGAACTGAGAATTTTTTCAAAGAATGATAATTTTTTGTTATTCAAAAAGAAGTATAATTAACAAGCTGGTAAAATAAGAAATTTACCGGGAAATAACGGAAAATCAAAAATCATCCGGCTAATAGACACTGATCTCTTATAAAGTTGACTACACTTTACCGGCGCAAATACATTAGCTTTTGATCTGCTTACTATTACTTTGTGATAATTATATTTACAATTTGTCGCTTATTAGGGGCGGACTGGGCGTGGGACTGAATCGGTGCACACCGATGTGCTGGAAGATATCTGGGATCGCTCGTAGTGGCCCTTAAAATAAAAAAATCTGAAAATTCTTAAAATCTTGGAGATACTATTAAAATTTCTTGAATCTTATGAAATTCGTTGATACCCCTTGAGATATTTTAAAATCACTTCAAATCCTTACAAGCCGTTGAAATCCCATAAAATCCATTGGAGACCGTGAAATTCCATTAAATCTTACAATATTTCCTATAATCCTGGAAAATTTATGACAGTACATTAAGAGCTTTTAAAATCCCTTCAAATCATTGAAATCCTCGGAAACCTTATTAAATCCGTTAAACTCCCTTGAAATCTTAGAATAACCCACAATTTTTCAGATCATTCGAAATCTTTTGAAAGTCCTTGACATTTTTTAGAGCTCTTGAAAATTACTTGGAATCTTGTAAAATACCCTAAAATCTTCAAAATACCTTGAAATCCCTTCATATTCTTAAATCTATTTCAAATTGCTTGGAATCTTTCAAAATTCTTCAAAATCTTTGAAAATCCTATGGAAACTTCTAAAGTATCCTACAACATTATAGGTCCTATAAAACCCTTTCAAGTCTTCTGAAATTCTTTGAAACTATATGATTTTTTTTAGTCGTATCTAAAAATTATTAGAATCCTTGGAAATTCATTAAAAGTTTTTAATCTCTTAGGATCTTTCAAAATACCCCAAAATCTTCCAAATCCCTTGA
>JAUMHM010033929.1:0-15962 GCA_032362435.1 Melikaiella ostensackeni
AACTAATACTAATTCAATTCACTGCATGTAATATCACATATTTATAAGACCCTATTGCCGATATAAAAAGTTTCGAATTAGGACAATGTTTAACTAGTATGATATGTTAATCTCCAGCCAACTTCATTAAACATTCAAATAAACCACAATGAAATGAGCCATAACATGCGAATTTTAAGGATGCTGAGAGGAAAAGACTCCTACAAATTTTCACAAAAGACTGAGAATAAGAAATCAGTAGTAGGGAGGTCCTTATTTTACTTAGTTTGGAAATCGTTTGCTTTTATTCGCAATTCTGGTGCAAATGCCCGAAAATAGGATGTCCTAAAAATTTCATCCAAATCGTTTAATATTTACCCATCGCCCCAGGCAGTTGAAGTTTCCCATAAGATCAACATGGGGGAAATTGTGAGAAAGCGTTTAATTTGCGTAACTTTTTCATTTCTTATTAAGAACAATCGTCCGCATAGGACGATAGTCTCTATGTAATGTTTAAAATGTTCTAATTCTAAAAAATTCGAATTTTTCAAAATTTTCAAATAGCGGATCTAACGATTAAGGTCAAAAATTGCATTTTCTATAGTTATTAATTTAGAATGTTCAAACATTGCAAAAAATTTGATGAATTATTATAAATTGAATGATAGATGGAAAATTAAAAATTTTGAAGGAAATCAAAGATGACGGCCAATTAAATAGTCCAGAAGTAGCTCATTTTTGCAGTTTTCAATGAATTATTCTAAAACTCTGCTAGGAAAAGAAGCTTGACCTTGGAAATCTTCCTATTATCCCAGGAGTACAAAATTAAATTTTTTTTGCGTTTTCCTAATTCTGTTTAGAGTAATACCGATTGCAATAAATTTGAGACACTTACTTTCCTGAGAAATTAAAAAAAAATCCTTACATGGGAGCTTCAAAATCTCCAGCCTCCTAGGTACAACAGTAAATTTTTTCGAAAATTCTAAAGTTTAGGGTTGGATGATGAGCAAAAAAAGAGATTTGAACAAATGTCGGCACATTCTGTTTTTTTCCTTTCTCTTCTTATTAATTTAACCTATTTTTTGATCTTTTCGGACACTTTTTACATCTCATATACCCCCTCATTCAATGTTGGTTCAATTTGACTAAAACCTAATGAGCATATATCAAGCAATGATTTGATGTGAAAAATAGTGTTCCTAAACAAACAAAATTCACGAAATTTTGAATATATATATAATACTTGCTTATTGCTAATATCTCGTAAATAATTGCTCAATGGCAGAAAAATAAATAAAAATATAACTTATAGATTTCGATGTACTTTCGCTTTGCCATCATCCCCTTGTATGTATATTATTCACTGTTGAAAAATAATATACAATAATGGTGGTCCAAATTTATATCGGTAGAAATTTTATTTCTTATTTTTGGTGATCGAACGCCCCGCCCCCTAATTTATTTATTTTTCGGAGAGATAAAATCCTAACTTTTCTCAAATTGGCCAACATTAGCCCGTGCTCCCGGGCTTTTAGGATGAATATGGTGTTTTAAATGGGAAAAGTTCATTTTTCGAAAAATGGATGAAAAAGCATTCGTTATTAACCTTCTGTAAATTAAAGTTGAGTTTCTTCCTGAGAAATATACCCCAAGAATGCAAAATAGCAGTCTTATGTAAAATTCGTTGGCAAAAACGGTATTTAAAAATTTTGTGACGTGATTTATTCTTATTCGATAAGTGACAAGTTTTCAAGTATTTTTTGAATAATTCTAAATTATTTGAACAATTACTATTTGCTCAAACAATATTTCTGCCCTGTAAATCGTGAAAATTTATTATTTTCTGGAATTAATGAGACAATTACCGAACGTTGAGAGCAACATATTTCTTGGAGGATATTTGGCAATTATTCAAACAATTTTCATTTGTTTAAATAATTATCCCCTCTGTGAATCGTAAAAATTTGTTGTTTTCTGGAAGTAAGGACACAACGAATGTTGAGAGTAATATTTTTCCAAGGATACTTAGCAATTATTCAAACAATTTCCAGTTTTTTACCTGGTTATCGTGAAAAGTTATTATTTTCTTGAATAAAGGACACAATTAACGAATGCTAATAGTAATGTTCTTTGTTTGAGAAATAAAAGTAAAGATATGTTATCGAGAGTCATCGCGTGATTATAACACTCAAACCACGAGTTGTTGCGTTTGTTTGGCAAGTGTAAATATTAATCGGCTGCCAAGGTTATACACGTGCCGAGAAAACTACATACACTAACTTGTACATTCACAATAATATTGAGAACAAAGTGTCGAAACCGAAAAAAAATGGATTGGGAATAAGTGCATTTCTCTCTGGGTTTCCTTGCTGCATGCACGATTTTGAATTAGGCTTTTTTGTTCCTGTGTACTTGATCTTCACTATGCATCTCAGAATAATCCTCTTTTGTCACTCCAAATAGTTCCAGGAGGTTTCGCTCATTATAAAACTGTTCAAATGTCACTGTTTTGATGTTTTAATGTCGTGATAAACATTGACGAATTGCAATCGCGAACTAGCTAGAAGGTACGATTCACCAACCCGGTTCGAAGAACCAAAAATCTTCGCGTGCGAGAGAATTCATATATCAAATTATCCAATGTTTGAACTTTCTTATCAAAACACGGCGACTGATTTTGCTGAAGAAAGGTATAAAACGTTCTCACTCATTCAATCTCTCAATGAGAAAGAACGATACAATAATAAAGATACAGGACAAATCGATATTACTTTAAAATTAGAATTTTATTGAAATGTAAACATGTGAAAGTAAATTTTGAATGGAAGAGTCGACGATGAATGAGTAAAATTTAAAATGAAACAATATATTCAATAAAATATATCAGCCAATTTCGACGACATGAAAACTTAGCATTATTTACAAGCTTAATCGATTTTGCCTTCATTTAAGACCATGTGCTCCGTGTGAACCTAAGTTGGTTTTAAAAAAATGTAAGGAAATTGAGGTTTCGCTCACATGGCCTTAGTCAATTTAAAAATAACCCATTCAATTCTTGTGTACTCACAAAAAAAAGTCAATACAAAACAATAGCATACACATGAAAAACATCACGTAATCCACTAACATCTGATTCAGATTTTAAGTATTAAAAATTCATATACATCTCTTCTGGCAGAATTGTGTTTGTCGGTTAACAATATACCTACTCAAAGATCCAGAGTTATACAGAAAGTACATATTGTTCGTTGTTACTGAAATCAATACAGCGTTATGGAATTTGTTAACAAAATTTCGAAAAACTTTACATCTTGCAGAAGCAACATTTTGACAATGACAAATTATTGAAAAAATTAACAATAAAGTTCATCGATCTGGTTGATTTTTGATTGAAACTGATTTGTTCACGTTACTCGAGAAGGTGTAAATTCTTTATATTTTGTCAAAAGAATTTTTAAACAAACAGAAATTCTTGAGAAAAGTTATGGATAAGTGATAGAAACACCAAACACACCAGAATTCTGCCGAATTTGTTGACAAATTTGAAAAAAGCTACATTTTCTTGCCATATTCCAGTCAAAAATGACATTTCAACAATAAAAAAACTGCTGGAAACTAGTTTTGTGGCCGCGTTCATTATTTCTTCTTTTATTGCTTCTTAATATTTATTGTTTATTTTTCATCATTGAGAGAAGCTTTTAAGATAGTTCAATAGATTAATTTCATAAACATGAATAAATTTAATACTTAAAATATTGATATATTTCGAAAATTCAGGATTTTTTATTCTTTGAACATTGAACAACTCTGTACATGTCATAACTCTATTTAGCCATATAATGCTTCTAAATACCTCACTCATTTCAGGTTGTGAGAATGATCAAATTTGGTACGTATTACATTGTTATATTCCTAATATAAAAAAAAAATTATTTATGAAATAATAAAATGTCAACGAAATACCACAGTATACCCGCAGTCGAAAAAAATTAGGTTATAGAGTCTGGTTATATATTATCTTACAAATGTGTAAAGTCATTGAAATGATATATATATATATATATATATATATAAGATATTAATAATATGCATACATAATAAAGATATTATGCAGGTACACTTATTGTGAATGAAATATTTTGTATACTTATAATTGTATATTTATTTTCTTCCCAAATGACGACATTGAAAACGCTCGAGGATATTCGTACATGCATGTTAAGGTGGGCCAAAAATATAAAATTTTTAGGAATCGAAGATGGCTAGTTCTAAGAAGTTGCTAAGTGTTATTACAAATAAAAAACTTTCATGACTTTTCAAATTCAAAAATGGTCCTGAGATGTCACAATGAGGTAAAAAAATTCAATTTGGAGAATTTAACAAAATTTCCCCTACGAGTACGGAAATTATGGTAATTTTGGTTATGTACAGTTTTTGGTATTAACTGCTGATAAAAAATTAAAGTTGAAAAAAATGTAACTTTTCATAAAGTAAGAAGTTTTTGAAAATGAAGCAACATAACCTGAAGCTTCAGTTTCAGGTTAGCCCTGAAGAAGTGAACTGCAATGTTCACGAAACGTCGGCAAGATTCGTAGTTTTGCACACGATTGAAACCCGAAACACCTCTTTTCATCATAATGAATCATCGTGAAAGCATTAAATCTATTAATATACAGGAAATTGATTTTTAATATTATCTATCTTCAATATCTTTTTATTTAGTATCTATCTTTAATATTATCTATCTTATAAAGCGAGCTTCGAAGGATTGAGTTAGAAAATAAATTATTTTTGGATCAAAATAAATCATGAAATAAATCGTCAGGTCCTATTCATGATGTTTTGTGCGGCACTTTAACCGTCACAATCGCAATTATATTTTTTTCATTTTATCGAGACCGCCTTAATTTTAAAAAAAATTCTCTCGAGGGAAACTTCAATAAGCATTGAGTGTATGGATATTTAATAAGGTGGCTAAAAAAAGTTTCAATTATGTGAAGACACACCTGACAGAAGGACTCCATTTAATGAAAATTTAATTGTGAATTTTTTTCAAATTTTTTCGAAGAGGGCAAATAAGCTCCCGGGGGTTTTGACCCATTTATGTCGAAGTTCTTTTGGAGTTTTTATTGTTTTTAATTGAATTTCAAATTTTGAATCAAATTATTTAATTTGCAAACATTTAATAAATTTTCGAATAATTATTTTTAATAATTTTGAATTAACCACCGAATGCTCATATGCACCACAAACACAGCCGCGTCGCTACTGTTTCAAATACAAATATTGCGTGAATTACGTGTAAAGGTGTATGAAAAATATTTTAAAATACCATGAACTATATAGACGGCAAATAAGGCCCTAAAAATGAAACAAACCACCACTAAGCGTAAAAAATTCATATTTTCTGATATAATACATAACAATCATTTTACTTTTGCCTAAAAATGGGACACTGTGGTCAGGAAAGGTACAAAAAAGTGGAAAAACCTCCCTCGGAAAATGAAGAGAAAAATCTCTTTCAGAACATCCCTTCTAGTCCGATAAAGAACGATCCGATAAAGAAAATTGTAGAATAGAATCAACATTTATCAGAAAATAAATCAGAATGCGAATTTTAAAGAAAGAAAACATTTTAACAAATAACTTGCATCTTGCAAGTACATATTCATTAAATAATTCATAATATATAGGAAATTGATCATTAATATAATAATTGTAATATAATAATAATAATAATAATAATAATAACCGTTACACCGTTACAATCACAAATCTTACATTTTCTCATTTTATCTAAACCAACAGAATTTGAAAAAAAAATTTCTCTTGTGGAACACTTTATTAAGCAGTAAATGTATGACTATTGAATGAGGTTTCTAGAAAAAAAGTTATCAATTTGAGGGGTCACCTGACAGAAAGATTCCATTTGATGAAAATCTCATTGTGAATTTGTTTCAAATATTTTCGAATAGGGCAAATGAGCTCCCGGGGTTCTTAACCCATTTTATAATTTCTTAATGAAGTCAAGCTCTTAATTTTTTAGAATAAATTTAAAATTTAAAATTAAGTGACTTAGTTTGAAAAAATCATTTGAAAAAATTCAATACGATTCCAAATAATTGATTTTTATAATTTCAAATTAACCATCGAATGCTCGTATACACCATAAATAAATCTGGGTCGCTCACGATCTATTGGACATAAATGGGTTAAACCTTCTCTGGAAGCAAAAAATTCGTACTTATGAACGAAAAATTAATTTTCGTGCTCCTTATATTTTCAAATGCAAATATTTCTTGAATTTGAAGTAAAATGATCACAAACACAAGAAACGAATTTTAGATACAAAACAGTTGACATACGGCTCCATTGTTGGTCAAAGACTACCCCTTTTTGAATTTTAATGATATATTTATTATTTATTGTAACAAATTTCATGTGAAGTACGTATAAAGATGTATAAAAGATATTTAAAAATGCCATGAACTATATAGACGGCAAATAAGGCCCTAAAAATGGAATAAGGTTCCTCTTAACGTAAAAAATTCGTATTTTTCACAAGATACCGTAAAACGGGTCTAAGCGGAGTCTGTGGAGTAAACCGGCTCACCTGCAACTTTATTTTTTATAATTAATTACCTAAAACTCTGAATAGCAAATTTTAAGATTAGTGATTGTTTTCTTTTTACAAATGTTAAACTTTGTTTCAAATATTATTTATTGCGGTTTTGTTAGTTATAACAAATAAAAAAGTGCATTCGCATGAGAGTCTCATTGTCAGTTTCGTAAATTTGGTTAGATTGTGTGAAACAACTCCTGAAGAACTTGACTTGCAGAAGTTTGTGAAAATGTATATTTTCTAGCGACAAAACAAGATTTATGCAAATTTCCATATGAACACAATATATTTTTCGCCCTGCAGAATGATTTTTGTATGAATTTTCATTTTTGTAGGGGAAAGCGACTCATAGTATTTTATAATAAACTAAACACAAAATTGTATCCCTCCATAATCACGATCAATCACAATCACAAATGATTAGAGAACTTATCAATAATTACTTTTTCTTTAAAGTTTTCTTTCCAAGTTTTTTTTTTTACTTTATTTATGAGTGAGCCACTTAGCTGCGTGCTGTGGGATAAGTTATGTTTATTAATTAAAGACAATAATAGTCCCGCTAATTTTCCTTATTCCTCTACACTTCCAATTTATTTCATTCATCAACAAAAAAATTATCTAATAAACTAATTCATAAAACTAATTTCTTTTATTGAAAGCACTTCTATTTAAAAATTGTTTACTATTGGTACTTGGCTTTATTTTTTGATTTCACAACTTTGATTACCTTTAACATAAATAAAGTATTAATAGTCATGAACTTGACGGAACTTTTTCACTCGTAGTGTTTTTGGTAGGATTTCATTCATTTTTTCGCAATAATCAGAAATGCACATACAGTAATGAATTTCTCCGACAACATTGGAATAAAAATGTAATGTACAGTCGACATTTTCACGCATAGTTTTTTAATCTTATGGTCAACGGATTTCTTCAATTTTCAATTAATATCATTGAAATTTATAGAATAATTATTGTGAACAATATTTTCTCCAAGAATCTAGTAAAAAATTAATATTGGTCGATGATAGGTTTGTGTCTGCATATTTTGAAAATTGTTAATTTTTCTATATAAATTCAAACCTAACTCTATGGTATGTTTATAGATGACTTTCTCCTG
Organism: Melikaiella ostensackeni; assembly: GCA_032362435.1. Lineage (NCBI taxonomy): Eukaryota > Metazoa > Arthropoda > Insecta > Hymenoptera > Cynipidae > Melikaiella > Melikaiella ostensackeni. The sequence goes on from JAUMHM010033929.1 coordinate 7,722, forward strand.
AAAAATCTGCATATGTACACCTTATTGACTTTATTTATGCTAAGTTGCATCAAAATCAATGAATTTCAAATTCATTAAAACTACTTTTAGAATCTGATGACATCTTTCTAAAAAAAGTTTTTAGTTCATTTGGTAAAAGCATGTGATCTGTACCTTGGTCCGCATTTCAAAAATCACGCTTTTAACACTTCTTTTCTCAACGGATGCAATCGCGAATTCAATTCGTCCTGATTAATATATAAAATCGCAAAATAAAATGTGATTGGAAATGTTTTATAATCATTGGAATAAAATTATAGCCTGCATCCGACTTGTTGTTAAGAGATTTTTTTTTTTAAATTCGATTATAACTCGTTTCTTCAATTTTCAATGAATACCTTTGAAACTTACAGCATTTTTGTACTTTTTTGGGTTCTATATACCTACTAAGTTTGATCAAGATATCTCATGAATTGACTGAGATATTCCACTTTTAGTGTTCAAAATCACTTATGTTACAGATCATAATTACCAGTAGCGACTTTTTTTCGCATTTCGTCCTTTATGGCAGATTTTTTTTCTCGTATGGGCATCTAGAATCTTTTTCTACTTTTTTTAGTATTTGGCGGCGATTCGCTGGCGCGAATCTTGATTATATTAGAGAATGCGCTTTTTTACGTTTGGAGATGGTTTTAACAACCTTCAGGCCTATTTGCCCTTTTCAAACAAGTTTTAATAAAAATTAAAGTTCGTTCTCCACCAAATGAAAGTTTTGTGATGTGTCACCATGAATCAGAGAAACTTTTCTTTTAGCTACCTTAATATTCAATCACTTTATCTAATCATTTATGGAGGCGAAATATAAATTACGGGTTTTGAGCCCTGAAGTGAGAAAATTAGAATTCATCGCTATAAGCACTTTCAGTTTATCAGAAGTCAACCTTATACAATTAGTTGTGTCACCCAACTTGAAGGCTCTTGAATAGCTCTTAGCCTTAATGTAATTATCGCGTGATTGCGCCTTCCCAGCTTTTCTACGACATTAATTGCATAATCAATGAATAAAATTGCTTTAAGATGTTAATATACTTAAATTTTGAAAAAATGCTCATATTAAATTGAGCAATATATAAAGAAACATAAAACGACACATAATATACTTTTTCGAGATTAAATACGTGATGATTAAATAATAGAACCGAGAGCTGACGAGAATTAAAATTATCTCAATCCGATGAAATAAATTAGGAATCCGACATTTCGCTCAAACATATTTAATTAGAATAATGTATTAGTTTTGTTTTGCATTTATGATATTAAGTTGATCTTAACTTTTCTCAAATTTCATCAGGAGATAATCTGCACTTGCGTGAATAATTGTAATGTTGTCTGAAAATACATACAATGTCGATGATTTCGAAGATCGACTGTACCAGCGTGTACCTAGTCGTACAAGTATACCAGCTTTGTATGCTCGAGCGTGCAAAGCTCACTTGCAAGTTCAGGCTTTTGTTACACTTTATTGATTCCCATACATTCTATATACATTAGGGCGTATCGAAAAAAAGAAAGTTTTTTGCTCGAACTTCTGATAGCGATGAAAACTTTGTTTTGGGAGTCAAAAACATTCCCCTAAAGTTTCATAAGAAAAAATTTCTTCCCTCTCCGCATCGCAGACAGCTAAAAATCACAAAAAAAACGACACACTTCTTAAAATTTGAAAACCAAACAATTTTTTCTGAGATTTAGTTCATTTAAAAAAATAGTTCGAAGAGTGCATATTTATACCTGTACGGCGATAGCGATAATGTCATGAAAATATCGTTTACCCTCCCGACCCAATTTCAAGAAACATGCCCAGACTGCCGAAAATTCAAAGTTGCAGTTCAAACTCCTGATGGGGATTTTCTGAATGTGGGTCGAGAACTGGTCAAGAAAATGTATGCCAATCAACATTTTCCTTTTGTTATAAACAATTTAGTGAACAAATGTGGTTTTTGGGAAACGGCTACTTTCTGTTGCTTCAAATGGACATTTTTTGGAGGAAATGTGAGTGTAATAAAGTCTTTTTAGAAACTGAATAGAAATGAACAATATATAGTAATTATTAAAACAAATTTCATAAACAAATGCAGATTTGGACCATTATCTAATAAAGAGAATGCGTTTCTTCTGCAGGTGTGACGGCAGATATCTTGTCAATGGTTTTCTCAAGTGATAAGTTGATATTAGAGAACAATCGTTAATTGTTCAAACAATCTTAATCAACAAATGAATAACTTTTTTTAGTTTCCACTGCAAAGATTTAGTTTTTCCACAAAATCAATTGAAATTACCTTGCTTTTGGCTCAGTACTGTCAGAAACCTCCACTGGACAACCATTGTTGTGTTATTTACGATGTTATGCATTTCTTAGCTAAAACTGTCTCATTAATGAACAGTGGTTGTTCAATGGAAAGTGACAGTACTGAGCCAAAAGCAAAGTAATTTTAATTAATTTTTTGGAAAAAAAACTGAAACAACAGAATGTAACCAATTCCCAAGAAACCACATTTGTTCACTAAATTATTTATTACAAAAGGAAAATATTGTAACTACATACTAATTTCTTGAAGATATCTGTGTGCATAAGCATAATTTTTCATCCATCATTCGGGGGGTACACTTATTAGAATTCAGGAAAAAGGCTTAATTTCTCGACTATTTGACCATATAATGTGTGATATACGTAAATGAGAATGTATTTGCAATACACATGCAATACATGGTACAACAATAATATATTAGGAATATTGACATTAAAATGATTTCCAATGACTTTGATTGACAAGAACATATTTAAAAGTGATATATTACTCTTTATTTGACAACGAAATTAATTTTCGGCATCTAAATTATCGGAAAAGATAGTTCAAAGTAAGTGGGTTATATAATATAATATACCTATATATGTAGCAAAACTTGTTTCAAATATTTTTTAACCTTCCTAAGTGACCTTGATATTTCAAAATATCGAAAAAATGCACTTTTTCGTTATATTCTTATAATTACGGCAATTTTCTCAACTATTTGACCATGAAATATCTGACATATATTAAAGAGAATGTATTTTGAATATAGTACAATATTATTATACGAACATTATTAATATTAAAATCATTTTTATTGACTTTGAATTACAAGAAAAAATCTAAAAGTGATATATTGCTCTTTATTTCACAGTAAAATTAGTTTTCCTTATTGATTTTTTTGCTATACATGTATAAATCCACTTCGAACTATTTTTACTGATAATTTAGATACCGAAAATTATTTCATTGTAAAATAAAGAGCAGTATCTCACTTTCTAATATTTTCTTGCAATTCAAAGTCAATAAAAATTACTTCAATGTCGACATTCTATATATGACCAAAACGTTATTTCGAGAAAAACGCGTTGAAGTTCTCTCGCCTCAGAGCGCTGAAAATGCATGTAAAGAGTAAATCTACGTTCAACGTAGAAAAATGAGACAGGTCGCAATCGATAGAGCATACTTTATTCTATATTATCATGTGAAAATCTCAAAATCGAAATTTTGGTCGTTATGTCCCTTTCTACAGACCTGGTCACATATATATTATTGTTGTAACATTTTGCAAATACATCCCCATCAACGTATATCGTATATGATATGGTCAAATAGTCAAAAAATTCACCGTGACTCTAAGAATATAGCGAAAAAGTCGACTTTTCAAATTCTTGAAATTTCAAAGTCACTGAGGAAGGGTGAAAAAATTTTTATGACATTATCGCTCTACGGGCATAATTCTGCTTGCCTTAAACAATTTTTTAAATAATGTAAATCTCAAAAAAAAATTTGGTTTTTCGAATTTTAAGGAGTGTGTCGTTTTTTATGATTTTTAGCTATATCTGAGATGCAGAGACAGAAGAAATTTTTTATTTTTACGAAATTCTATGTAAGTGTTTTCAACTCCAAAAATAAAGTTTTTATCGCTATTAGAACTTCGAGCAACAATTTTTTTCCAATAAGCCCTAATATACATATATGAGAATTTCTCTGGGAGTTTTAACTTTTGGGGTCCTCATTGTGTATCAAATAAATTAAGAATAGCGGTAATTATAATTTTTTTGTTCCTTTGAGACCGGGAATTTGTTCAAACTGTGAAAACCCAGGAAATGACATTGAATTTATTTTTTGATCGGAAATTTCACCAATTTTTAGAAGAAAAATCTATCCAATCACTTGAACCATCACAACATTCATATGATATGATATGATATGATGCAATTTAAAATAAGTTTGATTTCAATTTTTTTAATGTTACGTTCAATTGATTACTTTTTCAATTATGGAATCGTTCAGTTCATAATCCGTATGTAATTCCAGAATCTCTACAAAACATTTCTATTTTAGGTCTTCATTTTTGAGCGAACGTTTTCAATTTAAAGCGTTTTGAAATGCAGTTTTGTACACTCAAACAATTGAAAAATTAAAAACGTTTTAGATTGAAAATTTTTGTTAAAAAACGTTTAAAACTTAATCACCTGTGAATATAAATTAGTTAATGATTTTACAAGACGATCTTGAATCTGTTCAAAGGTGAACAATTTACAGGTTTTGACGATAAAAATTGAAGTGTTTCATCTCGAAGGCCTTAGTTGTAAGAAAATGTAAATGTCTAATTAAAACTTCATAAACTATTTTCAATTTTGAAATCATTTCAGAATAATAGAACCACAATTCAACTCTTTTATTTAATTATAAATCCTATTCAAATATTGTTTCACAATCAGTCTTAAATATTCCATAAAAAATTGTTGAATAAAAACAAGATCAATTTTTAAATATTTAAATTCATTTAACTGTACATGTAAAATATGCGATCATAAATCAAATATTCAAAACTACACAATTTCAATCTGAATTGTTTGAAATGGAAAGCTTTGAATCGTTAAACTTTCAGAGTGCTATATTCACAGGTAGACTTCGAACGATACAATTTTAATTGTTTCATTTTAAAACTCAATTTAAAATTTGTAAGTGAAAGTCTTGAATTTTGATTCATAAGTAACAGTTGAACAATTAATAATTTCGAACAACCTGAAATTCAAATAATTTACCTTCTAATTTAAAAAGTGTTAAGTTTGAAAATAACAAAATCGTTGAATTTTTAATGTTTCTAACTTAAAATTGCTCAAGATGATATAATTTTGGAAATTTACAAATTTGTTTATTTATTCTTCATTTTAGAGCATGAAAAATGATCGGTGGATTTAAATTTTTTTAACCAGAAGTCTCTGAACTGTTCAGTTTATAAAAGTTAAAAACTTTTCATTTTGTAGTTTAATGGCATTTGAATTAAAATTGTTCAGTTGAAATATTTTTTAATTTTTTTGAATCTCTAAAATCTGTGTGAAATTTTGTTATGATTTTGGAAATCTTTCTGAATTATCTAAAATCTTTGCAAAATCTTTGAAATCTTCTGAAATATTTTTAAATCTTTGAAATCTTGTTGAATCATTGAAATCTTTATGAAATATTCAAAAACTTTGTTGAATCTTTTTAAATCTTTGAAATCTATTGAAATATTTTGAAATCTATGAAATCTTTTGCAATTATTGAAATCTTTGTAAAATATTCAGAAACTTTGTTGAATCTTTTGAAATTTATTGAGATATTTCTTAAATCTTTAAAATCTTTGAAATATTCTGGAATCTTTGAAATCTTTGTTAAATTTTCGAAATCTTCTAAATCTTTGCGAAATCTTGAAATCTTTGAAATCTTTTGGGATCATTGAAATCTTTGCAAAATATTTGAAAACTTTGTAAGCTCTCAAATCTTTTGAAATCTTTGAAATCTATTGGAATCTTTGAAGTCTTTGTGAAATTTTAAAGTCGTTGTGAAATCTTATGAAACTTTCTGAAAGCCTTGAAATTTTTGAAGTCTTTGCGAAATTTTTGAAATATTTGAAACCTTTGCGAAATCTTTAAAATCTTCTGAATCTTTGAAATTTAACATTGTTTAATTGAAATGTACTGAAATTTATATCATTAAATTGAATTATTGAGATTATTATGATTTCATTATTAATTATTAAATTAAATTATTAATATTTGAATGATTGATCATTAGAATTAAAAATTTCTCAATTGAAAATTTTTTTATTTTCAATTTTGGTACTCTAAAATTCAAAATAGTTTCACTTTAAGTGCTTTGATTTGCAGTTCAGCTTTGATTACTTCGAATAAAAATATTCTCAGCTTCAAGAATTCGAATATTTTAATTTCAATGACCGTGAAAATTTTCGCAAACCGGGAATTCACCGGGAATTTGTTTTCCTTTGTTAGAACAGCAATCCTGATTTTTAAACGTGTAGAGTCCTAAAAACTTGATTTGTAAGGTGATTCAAAAACATGAGAAGAAAACATCCCTCACAGATTTGAAAGTAAAAAACTTGATAACCTGTTTGCTTTGCAATTTTTCCAATTTCGAACGGGAAATCGCTTCAACAAGCGTAGAAAAAATTTGCACGATAATTGGGAAGAGGATAATACCGCTACTTCATCAATGTAATCTCTTTTTTTGAAGGGTGTTTTTCAACTTGTTTTTGTTTCAAAATTTTAAACAACTGTAAATTCGATTTCTGGTGTCTTCACTTTATATTTATAATTGTATAATTGCTTCCTCATTATAACTAATTAGCAAATATATTTACAAACAAATATATCAATGAATAATATTAATATATAATATAATATATAATTTGTCTCAAATCAAAGAGTCTTTTGTGTTTTTGAATCAACTTTGAACTATGTTGATGAAAAAAGTTATCCTGTAAAAAACAGATTTTTCAAATACTATAAATGACCAAAATGACAATAACTTCCTTACTGTTCAGTAAAATGAATTAATATTATAAGTCAATCGATTCGTCTCGAATCAAAGAGTCTTTTCTATTCTTGCAACAACTTTGAATTATGTTAATGAAAAAAGTTTTACTATAAAACTGACTTCTAAAATATTATGAATGATCATAGATTCCTTAATCTTCAATGAAATATATTAATATAATAGGTCAATCAATTCGTTTTAAGACAAGCAATCTTTTATGTTTTTGCATCAACTTCCTCTGCCCTCAAGATATTTCCTCAACTCCTCAACTTATGCTTAACCTATTTCCAGTTTGTAGTTTTTATTCTTCCTATATTACACCTAGCTGTTTTTCTTATCCTTCTTAGCTTTCACTGATTTCATTAACCAATCCACCACCTTTTTTCCCATATTTATGCAATAACCTTTCCACTGACACCCATACCTCCACCATACCCATTTACCCGTCCATTCGTCCAACTAATGCTCTACTCTCGGTATTTGCAGACCACACCACACAGCACACATTTTATTCCTTACTCTCTCATCTAGTACCGATTCACTCCTTCCATATTTTCACATCTCGCTCTCGCTTTTATTTTCTGACTTTCTCTTTCACCCTTCTCTCTCAGGTACATTGATCTTCCTTCTACTCTAATAGCCTTATACTTTTCGTTATACTTTGACTCCCAAATTTTTTCCACCCTTCCTTGCTTCTGTCTCACCCTGTCCTTTTCTTTTTCATGCCCATGAATCATCTTTCCTTCCCCATGCTTTTTTCTCACTTCCTCCTCTGTTATCCTAATTCTTTTGAAATATTCTTCTCTAACTACTACTCCTCTTTCTTTTATCATCCCACTTTCTTTCTCTTTCACGCATTCCTTCACTAAGACTCTTCCTTCTCTCTCTAATTGATACTTTCTCTTCGAACCTACACGCTCTTTCCCCCTTTGACACCTGCACGCACTCTCTGTCAGCTTCTCCCAATATCACATATCCCGGTGTGCATTTGTCCAGCCCTAACGTCCATTTTATGTACCTTTCTTGTATCCCTTCCTCCATTCTATACTTCTTCCATCCTAGTGTTGCCAGATCAGAGGTTTTCAGCGTTGATCACGTATGATACTCCACGTAATAGACGTAGTTTGCTACGGGTATATTACCACGTATATTACGCCCCTAGTTTTCTACGCGATTTGACGTAATTTACGTACGAATGCGAACTGGCCAGAGCGCTTGTGTCAATATCGTAACATAACCTCACTAATCAATATTTTCTCGTGGTCGCTCGTCGCTTGGTTCTTACAGCGTTCAAGGACGTTGGATAAAGGGGACTTAGAAACTTTTTTGGTTGCCCCCAATTATGAGCACGGCCCTGACCCCACATTTA
>JAUMHM010034047.1:0-15954 GCA_032362435.1 Melikaiella ostensackeni
TTGATGTTTTTACAGTCCAAATATGATTCGAAGTAGTTGGTAGTAAAGGACACTCATATAATTCCCAAGTACGAAAGCTTATTGGAATAGATGGATCTTTCTTAATATACTTTAGTCATTTAAATTTACGTTCATCTGACAATCTAACGCTTGGTATTAACCATTCAATTTCATTAATCTCTATCTTAAATGCTTCAGCCACCGCTGCAGCAACTGGTACTATTTGTGAAACGGCATTTGCATCACTCTTCGATCTAGTTATAATGCGTCTGTCCCGAAGAATAAGTCACTAACAAAGTTTTCCGAAAACAAAGCTTATCAACTATATTCTACTTTGCTAGAGTGTCGTATCTCTATGTATTTGTGAATAGAGATACGACACTCTAGCGCAGTATAATATAGTTAATATGTTCTGTTTTCGGAAAAATTTGTTAGTGACTTATTCTTCGGGACAGTCGAATGAGCTCAAGTTCAGCGTTAATAATAATTTTATGATAATCTTCAGAAAATCCTAATATCATACTGAGCAGTATAGAAACATCAAAATAACCAGTTCTTCAAATAAATGACAGATTGCATTATTAACTAAAATTGTGTTAGTCACAGGTGTTCCATTATCTCTCGTTGATTTTCTTTGTATATGAAGTGAGCTTTTGCTTGGCAGGAGACAATGATCTTGATTTTGAACAGCAATTCTAATCTCATCGCTGTTATTGAAGCTTGATGAAGCGTATGGCTGGCGTGCATGTACTTCACAATGAGAGATAGATTCGTCAAAAATTATGGGAGATTCAATGTTTAAATTTCCTCCTCCATGGCAAACAATTAAACGTCGATATACAAAAATACAAATGCAATCGAAAAAAATCTCGAATCTTTTTATTCTCTTCTTTTTGCGAGTGGCGTGACCTCGAGATCCTGCCTTGTCGGCAGCAGCACTTTTTGAGGTGTTAACCCTTTGACAGCTCGTTGTCGACTGATGCGCTTGCGCCATGGGACTACAATGTTATAGCCGAATCCAACTTTTTAATTGAAAACAATACCCATTATCGTAAAGACTTGATGAGTAGTCTCATTGTTATAATTTCTCCACGAAAATTAACCAAACGTCTTAATCAACTTTACGGAGCTGCATATGATCTATTGTCTTGACAGCGATCGGTAAGTAAATGACGTATGTTGGAACTTCCACTATCTTATATTCTGGTGACACAACGCGGAAAAATTTATGAAAAGTGTACACTTTTTGACCGTTGATGTACGCTTCTGTAGTTATGTTACATTCAACTCTGAGAGCATTTATTCTAATTATGGATACTGGGTGGTCAGATTCATGATGTTTATTAGCTTCCAATATTCTCGGTGTCAATCCCAATAAACGTGCAATAGAGTCTAATTGTTCAAAATTTATGTCCCGATTGCAATATGTTTCACTTCGTAATGTATGATTATTAGGCTTAATGTGAATTTCAACACCCTTTTTTACTAAAACATTCTGTAAATAGCGCTGTATATCGCCTATTTCATAACTTTCTGTAGATATTTCAATTATTTCTTTACCCACGTAAAATTCATTTGACCACTGTCTAGATTGGGAATTAAATTGAAGGTTAGAAATTCAACAAGACCAAGAGCGTAATTTTTGTATAGAGACAACTCAATTGGGGAAAAATATTGATTTTCCAGGATCGATTTTGTTCCCGATAATGTTAGTGTCAATGAATCATCCATGACGACGGCTAGTGTTTGACTGACTTGAAATCATTAGTCTCTGAATTTATATAGATTATACATATACATTCATTCAGATTTTAATTGATTACATGAAAATTCCAAACATAAATACCCACACACAAATGTTTCATAATTTGATACCTTTCATGATTATATTTTATGCTACCAACACCTAGATACTTGAAGAGATCCAAAGGTGGCCGAAGATTACGGATGCTATCAAAATGAACTATTTTATTGTTAACCTTTTTATATGCAACCAAATGAGTCCCTAAATTGTTTTTATCATCAAGGTTAATAATAGCACTTTCATATTCACGTGGCCCAGCCTCTGGTAATTCATTTTGCTTCAAAACACCTCGAAAATGCTGATTTTTCAAAGATTTTGCAAATTTAAGTAAATCTGCATCGGTTAATGCTCGGTGAGGTAGCGTCACTTTGAGATTTTTGACTTGCACTCAAGTCCTGTTCTTTGAGTACATGGTTTTAGATGAAGTCCCAATCCTTCCTTATATGGTTTCAAGTAAAGACCTTTCCCCACAGCAATGGCCTCCATTGCTTCATTATGACGTTTGCTTTCTTCAAGCTGTCGTTTTGCAGGATTTGAATCATTGACAGCTTTATCTATTCCCGCAGCTTCACCAGCTAGCGCTCCAGTAGCACTTAGACCTGCAAAGATGGGTATAAGAAAGGGTAGAAAACTACCCAATTTCTTTGGAACTGGTAAAATGCGAGGCTTCTTTACATTTCCTTTTCCACTAGTCTTTTTTACAGCTGCACGTGCACCTCTAAAAGCAGATTTAATGACAGTTTAAAAATCATTACTTGGTATCATTGCTTTTTTAGCTACTGTAACGATTTTTTTGAGTGTGGTAGCAGGACTTCCATTTTTGAGACCCATACCCAATTTTGATTTAATTTTCATTACATTTTTTATTTCAAGCAGCTGCCTTTTCACCTATATCTGACTCTCTAGAAAATACACGTTTTCAAGCTTCCTCAGCTAATACTCTATCAGCTACGTTTCTTGCCTTAACGTTTTCTCTATTTTGTAAATAAGCGATATCGTGCTCCTTACAAGCAGCGTCAGGAGGATTGATTCCAGGATCACCTTGCACAAGTCGTTTTGCCAATTTCGTGCCTGGCCCACAGTATTGGTATCCAGGAAAATGTAATTCTACTGGAAGTCTATCGATGATGTTATTCAGCAGACCTCCGCCACGTCTTGCATCTTTCGAGGTTCGCTTACGACTGACTCTAGGTTTGTCTCCGTAAACGATCATTTCTGTTTGAGAGATACTTTCAGACTGAAGAGTGTACCTATAATAACCTGACTTTCATAGTTTTTCACTCAGTCATAGCCAAAAAGCAGTTTGAAGCACAACCTATAAAACTGCCTATCGATAATTTCGATTTACTTGTTCAATGTGAGAAAAAAGAAAAAAGGCATGGACACTTGTTACTAAACAATATACGAGCAATATTTTGTGGACCTTCCAACTGTGGAAAGACAAATGCTTTGCTGGCTCTATTAATACACCAAAATGGATTGAGATTTGAAAATGTTTATGTTTAGTCTAAATCATTAAATCAACCAAAATATAAGTTTTTAGAAGAAGTTCTTCACTCAGTAGATGGCGTTGAGTACTATCCTTTCAATGAGCATGATGATGTAGCTTGTGAAAAGCAAGATAATATAAAAGCATTTTTTTCAGTGGGTATGCACAAGGACGTTGACTGTTTCTATTTGAGCCAGACATATGCGCGTGTTCCTGAACATCTTATACGTGATAATGTTAATTTTCTTGTATTGCTCAAATAAGATGAGACGAATCTGAAGCATATATATATGATGATCATGTTAATACTGACATGCCTTATTCACAATTTAAACAAATGTGTTTGGCTTGCTGGTATGATGATAAGCATGGATTTGTTGTAATCGACAAGAATTGAAATCTTAATCAAGGTACGAGGGTCATTCAATAAATACTTAGCCTACAAAAGAAAAACGAAAATTTTGGAAAAGTGACAATTTATTTTTCCACATAATCTCCTTTTAACTCAATACACTTGGCCCAGCGATGCTCCAACTTTTTCAACCCGTCCAAAAAATACGTTTTCTCAAGGTCTGCAAAATAGGCCTCCGTGGCGGCGATGACCTCCTCGTTCGACCCAAATCTATTCCCGGCGAGTGACTTTTTCAGGTTTGGAAACAAAAAAAGTCACAGGGTGACAGGGTCACGGGTGATCTGGTGTCTTCTTCGGAAACATCCCTTGACAATTGTCCGCGACTGCTTATCAACTTTTGTAACCGTATGTAGCAGGAATCCTAGGCACAGGAATTCTCCATCCGCAACCTGAGAACGCGTCAGGTGGCCCTGCCATAGGCCCTTCGATTCGATTTCAAGGGAACCGAACGTATATCCACAGGCATAATGCGGCCCTAAGAGTGCTTCAGTGCCATCTTTGTCGCTCTTGTGGTGTTCACCGCCACCCTGCCCATCGCATAGTCGTGAAACGTGGCCCTAGGTGTGATTTACCGCGGTTCTAATGGGAGCCTATGTCAACTTCGGGTGGCAGTCTTACCCAGGAGACTCTGCGGTGGTTGCTTGACCTAATTTTTCATTATATATAGATTTTTAAAAAATCAGTATAACAACCACTACCTTCTCCTCGACTGTGATGTTGGCGTCGGCCGGAGCCGAAAATTCGATGACGAACATAATTCGTTTCTCTTTGTCAAGGTTTACAATGTTAGACCTCGAGTGTTAAATATGGACTTAAACCGGAACTGGAAGTTCCAGTAAATCTTGCACAACTCGTTTTCGACAAATGACTCTATCACTCTGGGAGCATTCGGCAGGGCAGGGTCGCAGTCAACATCATAAGAGCGACAAAGATGGTACTAAGGCACTCTTAGGGCCACATTATGCCTGTGGAGATACGTTGTTTCCGCGTAAGTGGGACACCCGGATAGTACTATATGTGCCGCGGGTGCTCAGAATGTGCGTGATACGCTTCTGCACCTGTTGCTGGGAACTTCTTCACGTAAGATGCGGCTACGGTATACCAAGGTGAAAATAACACAATCCTGACATGCGAAAATGAATAAACGGAGTACAAACAGGACGGCAAGCATGTTAGTTGCAGATATCTTGTTCAACGCTGACAGATTGGAAGACCAAATCTGTTGAAGAAGCTGCTTATATCTGCGTCAGAGAGCCTTCTTTACTAATGCTATATCCTGAATGCGGCTCTCAGGCACGCCTAGGTATAGGTAGGTTGCTTCGGCGCCAAGGTGTCTATTAGCAGACAGTAAATCTGGTTTTCCAAATGTAATCCAAAAGTAATCAATCCAGGCCATCGGCAGATTGCGATTGTAGACTGAAGCGTCTTTGCAGAAGCTTCTGTCGATAAATAGGTTTTCGATCCACGTCGTTCGTAAATGTCTCTGCACACAGTTTCAATTGTCTGAACAACTCTTTCGTTCAGAATAGCTGTAAATATCTCATACAACGTGTTCAGACAAATTATTGGCCTGTGGTTCCTTGGGCTGGACAAGTCGCCTTTCTTCGGTGAGAGTACAGTGCCAGCTTGCACTCGATGACGAGGGAGTCCGGGGGACAGGAGAAGACGCTCGGCGATTTTGACGCAATCACACAGTACCGTAACGACAAAGCGGGCAGCTCGCACACTCGCGTACATATTTCGCATTTATCATTAAATACACGCGGAAAATCCTTTTTTTATTAATTAATCTTGATAATTAAAATAAGTCTATCCTTTATAATAACAAGAATCTACAATTGTACAAAATACAGTTAATAATTATTATGTATCTCTACTGGAAATGGTTCATACGGCCCTGATTGTCTTCATCGTAGAAATTCTCTGAAGAGTCTCACGGTCAATGTAAGCAATGCCCGAGACTCGCACTAACTCAAGAGTTGATTGTACCCAAATTCAACCAGATTTTGCAGCTTACAGATGTAACTTGCTTTAAGCATCTAAAATCATTTTGGTTGCAGTGCGTATTGAAATAGAGAGAAGAGCATCCTTCAATTGCTTTAACCGTGGACAAATTTTCTCCAATTCAAAGGGATGCAGTCCATAAAATCACTAATAACGTTAGAGCCAATAATTAATGGTTTCATAATATGCGGTTTGTGTCCTTGGAACCCGGATGCTGTCCACTATTCAAAGGATCTGGGAAAGAGTACAGTGGGGAAAAAGTGCCTGAAACCACCAGGAACAGCAAGTATTCCATTTCACATCCTTTAGAATCTAGTCGGTGAAGATTCAATTCAAGAATTTAAATCTGTCAATGACAAATTCGGAAAATCGGATCTATTTTGGATCTTACACTGAATTTGGCGAGAGAATCAAAGAATATATGGAGAAACATGGTAAAAGAAAACAGAAATTTTTCAGCGTAATCTAAACAAATGTACCGTTGTTTCAGATAGCAATGTGAATGTTATGAAAATTGATGAAATAGTCACTAATAACATAGAATTTTTTGGTCTCTCGATTAATCCTGATATTTTCCAGACAGAGAATGCATTTTTTGCTCAAACTGCAGAAGAAACCGAACTTTTCGTACCGGTCATCCCAATCGCAAGAGGGATTTCGACGGATCCAACGGCCAAAGCACCGGATACCTTTCGAAGTGCCAATTACCCTGAATCAAACGTGGAAGAAAATTCTTTAAACGTACCTGCTGTAAGCTTAGGAGAAACGAGTACAAATATCATTCATACTAATGTCTATGATTTAGAAGTAAGAGTAAATTAGCTGTCTAGCGATTTGTATTAACCCTGGTCTGGTTATACGATGTGATGAAATATTTAATAAAATGTACAGAAAGTTTCACTAATATTTGACCCGTAGCCGCCCGCGCGGGTCCACAGGAACCCACTGGCATCCTTCAAACTACGCTCCTGTAAAGGGCAGTGAAGTTTGGAAAGGGAGAAGGCCCTGAAAATTATAAGAAAAATACGGCGCATTTAATAGCTGTACGTCCTTCGTCACTTTGCTTTTTGTTTCCGAGTAGCGCAATTCAGATGAGCGTTCTAGGCATGGTTCTGAGTACCTGTGGACCCAGGACAGCCTGAAAAATAAATATACTTTTTTAAGTGGACATTAAAACCACTTATATACTTTTTGTGTTTTTTTTAGTATTATTTGTCACTGTTCTTTGCATAATTAAAATATAAAAATTTTACTTATAAATTCGTGTTCCTAAAATTCTGACAATTTAATTTCACTATATCAAAGTTTAAAAAATGAGGATTTAGAAGTGCTTTTTGAAACCGTAAACCTGCGGACCCACGCGGACGAGAGAAGAATACCAGAAAATTCCGGACGGCTATGGATTTACAACAGAGACGATATAACATGTATTGGCGTGCAAGTTATAAAGTATGTATTAGTATTGAAGATTTCCAAGATGTTTCAAGAGATTTGCGAAAGATTTCACAGTTCTAAAGATTATTAAGAAATGTAAGAAATTTCGATAATTATTTATTTGGAAAATTTTATTTCCTTGCAGGTCGAAAAACATGAAGTAGAATTTCCCTATTTTTATGAATACAATAATTAAGGCGCAATTATTTTCTAAAGGGAAAAAGCATTTTGAAATTATATTTGTAGTATAGCAGTGGTACAACGAAAATTCCAACTTTGGCTCAAATTGTTAAGGAAGCATTTTATTTTGAAAATCCGGTATTTTTCAAAATAATGAAGATGATAGTAAGATACACTTGCCACATAAAAAAACCAACATCCGGAGTGGCGTACCTGGCGAATCGGTGACTAGGGAACCGACACACTGCAAGCGCAGTAGCACTTACACATGAAGCATTCTCCGAATATAGATCCGAATTTTCCGGAACTCCGTTCTCTAGTTTATACAACGCAGTGCTTTCAGAATATTCTATATCTCCAGTTCAATTCCCATGAATATTTTGAAAACTTTTTATTCATTTATTCCACAATAATTATTGAGCATTTTGATTCCAGACTAAACTAAATAGTCAAAGATTAGCTTAAAAATTTAGAAAAAAACCGCAACTTTTTAGCATTACTCTAAGAGAAAATTTTTATTAACAATACAGAATTGTTTAAATCATAATATTTGTTAACTTGCATTAATTATTACTTCACTAAGTGAAAAGTGAACAATAAGTTGAAAATTTCAGAAAAAACCGCAATTTTCTAGCATTATTCAAAGAGAATATTATTAAAAATAATAATAAATTGTTCAAACAATTACGTTTGTTAACTTAAATTTATTATTACCTCACTCTAAGTGAAAAGTTGACAAAAAGTTGAAAATTTCAGAATAAACCGCAACTTTCTAGCATTATTATAAGAGAATATTGTTATAAATGATAATGAATTTTTTAAACAATTATTTTTTTAACTTTAATTGATAAATACCTCGCTCTAACTGAAGTTGAAAAGCTCGGGAAGACTGCGACTTTCTAACTCTATTCTAAGGAAAAAATGCTATACACAACAATAAATTGTTTAAACAATTCATCTAAACATTTAATTGTCAGTAGAAAGTAATATTGTACGTACTTAAAACAATTTGTACTAAAAGAAACTGCAAAAAAAATAATAATTAGCGCCAAAAACTCGCAAAACTCAATTTTTCACTTACAGGGTTCTTTTGGGATCCTATAAAGCTGACTTATGGGGTGAAATTCAAGAAGTACTTTTTGATTCGTATCCTATGGCTAATTGTGAAGAGAAATGTTGAAGGTTAACTCGATACACATAATATTGACGATTCTGAATAAATTTTTTTTAAAAAGTATTTTTTCTTATGGGAAATAGGTGTTAAACTTAATGGGGCTTGCGGAACCTCTGAATATAATTTCCCCCCCCACAAAAAAAACGCATTAATTTTTTTGGTGATTCGAACAAAGAGAAGTGAGAGCAGGACAATTGTAAGAAAAATTTCCAATATATTTTTGGACCACCCTAGTCTGCAGCCGGATTTTTATTAAAAGTGTTCGCGTTCGCCTGAACATTTAGTCAGAGAAGTGGAAAACTGTAGAAAACCATAATTCCTGAGCGTAGCCGGTTACCGACGGACAAGTTTTGGATGTTGAATTCAATAGTATTGAGTGCCCACATCCATCCTCGGCGTCAAACCTCCCTACAATGGTCCAGGAATGAATTTTCGCAGACAAATTAATAATTAATCCCAGAAAAGTTCAATAGATATCTATTTGCTTATAAAATTTGTTTATATCTATGAAATTGTTGCTAAAACAATTGATTTTTATTATATTTATGTATGTGCATAGAGTATTATTGACTTCTGGTGTACTTTGCTTATTTACACGATCAGAAAAGAAAATACATTAGGAAATCATATTTTTCTTGCACTGTTTACTCACAAAACGTTTAACGTAAAATTAAAATGGGAAATCGACCTCGAAGAATCGATGCGGAACTTTATTCAAAGTATTTTAGAAGAAAAAACTTTAAAATCGCTTAAAAAATGCGACCTGCGACTTAATTTGTCCGCGAGAATCAATTTCTGGACCGATCACCCATCCGAGCGCTAACCGCGGACAACCGTGCTTGACGTACGAGATATCGATGAGTCGAGAATCACTACCCAGCTACTGCCATCCGAATTAAATTGGAAATTATATAAAACTTTGTTCAGTTATCGCTTATTTTGAAGGAAGATATTAACCATCAAGCTTGATAATTGATATACCTCAAGTGACGCCATTAAGCCGATGAAAACTATGGTGGAACTATGATTGCTGCAGATACTCACCTGAAACAAACAGAAAAATAATTGTTAAAAAACAAGCTTACATCATTGAAGAGTTTAATAAATGAATACAAAAATTCATTTAAATATTAATGTTATCATAAACGACTCAGTTTTCACTATCTAAAGCTGAATCAGTGAAAATGCGCTGACAAGGGGACACTAAGAATTGGGATCATTTGCGCGGATTCATAATTATCGTAATGAAAGATCATCACCTGACTATTAACGGGGGATCGACAACTCGTGAAGTCGGTCAAGTTTGAAGCATTTGTAATTCTCAGAATTTTGCTAAACTGCTAATATTAATTTTTCTTCGCATACTACATATTATGACCAGTCCTCAAAAACCTGGTAAGATTCCAATATTTTTAGTTTTTCTAGAACAAAATCTCATTTTTATGAACCTAAAAAAAACTGAAATAATTTTTTAAAAGCTTTGAAACAATCGTAAAAACTTTTTAGGCATATAGAAACTTTCTTGCACTCATAATTTACCTAAAAAAAAGTTGAGAAGATTTCAACAATTAAAATGGCCATACCCTGAATTAAATGAAGATTATAAAATTCGTAAATCTCAGAGTTTTGCAAAAATCGCTATTTTTTTGTAATCTACACAATATGCCCAACTTTTGACAATTTTGCAAGATTTCAATATTTTTAATTTTTGTAGGACTAAATTTCATTAGTATAAAGCTCAAATAATTGAAATAATTTTTAAAAGCTTCTCAAACTATCCTAATGTTTTTCGAGCATATAGACATGTTATCACGCTTAAAATTTACCTAAAAAAATGAGAAGATTTCAGCCTTTAAAATGGTCAGATCCTGAATGAATTGCTAAGTCTTCTCAATTTTTTTAAGTAAAGTTTAAGTACGAAAAAGGTCCTACAGGCTCAAAAAAATGTCCAGATAGTTTGCAAATCTATAAAAAATTATTTAATTTTTTTAAGGATTACAAAAATGAGATTTTGTCCTAGAAAAATTGAAAATATTGAAATCTTACCAAATTTTTTTAAATTGGGCATATGATGTAGTAGAAAAAAAATATTAGCGATTTTTGCAAAACTCTGAGGATTATAAAATTTTTTTAAGATATTTTTTCTCCACGGAACCTCAGGATATTGATCGATTGATTTAAAATTTTACAAAGGTTATAAGGGACCCAAAATGAAACTTTTCAGTGCTAGACTGTTTTTTATTTCAAATTTTATTTCTTTTCGACCCACCACCACTGCTCATTCCTTATGAATTTACTTCAGAAGGTTTCACGGGAATTCAAGTGACTTCAGGAGAATTCAAGTGGCTTCAGGTAACTTCATGTGAATTTATGTGACTTCATGTGAATTCAAATGACTTCAGATATTTCCGGAGATTTCAAGAGAATTCAAGTGACTCCAAATAAATTCAAGTGACTCTAAGTGAATTCAAGTGACTTCAGATATATCAGGAGATTTCAGATATTTCAGGAGATTTCATTGCAAGTGTATACCTGACTTCACGAGTTGTAAACCCCTCGTTAATAGTTAGATGGTTGATCGATCTATTTCAAATTTTAGACACCCTTGAAGAAATTTCTGATAGAAAGTTGTTTCCGAAGCTATCCAATCGTTTCCATTTCTTTCAGAACCTTTCCAAGATCTACATCCGAATGTTTCCGAAAATTTCTGATAAAAAAAAAATATAACATTTTAAGCAAAAATGCTGTCAATTCCATTTATAATCGATTTACAAGCAATTTGCACTAACTTGAATTACTTGAAAATTGCAAAATAAACTGCTTGATCGGGTAGATATTCCGACTGGTGGGAATTGATGAAAATTTGCCAAATGCACTGTCTTATCTATACCATTTTCTATTCGACAAATATCCCTGTTACAACTATTACAGATGGCCTTTGGTAACCTTTCGTTTTTGCCATCGTAATCAATCAGCTTTTCAATAGAGATTTCAACATTTGCTTTTAAATTAATCATAATTTTGGTTTTCCCGAAGCAGAGTAAAAACAAACCTTCTTTCGATTTTCATCATAAGTTGCACGGAACTTCGTCATAATAATAAAAGCGTTATATTTTTCAAATGAAATGACAAACAACTATTATATCTAACCTTGAAAACCTCCTTAATTTTCCCATTGAAAATACATGAGGAAAACCTCCATTTTTACGAATATGAGAATGGAAGGCGTACATTTCAATAAAACGGGTGTAAATTACATGGACTTCTTAAAATCACTTCCCCGAATGTGATGTATGCATTGATTTTCTATTTTAACCCCCCTCCCCAACCCGTTCCAGCATGCCCCTAAGAACACCCTCTAAACGAGGATCAAGTATTTTGCGGTATATTGGCCGTGAATATTACTTTTATGTAGTTTCTTTCCACCGATAATTTTTAATGGTCAAATTAAAGTTTTACGTATTTTTGATTGATTATGATTGTTTAAACAATTATTTTTTGAATTTTATCGCAAATTATCAGTACCTTTACAATAAGATAAACTAATTAGTTTTTTGCGAATTGTTTAAACAACTTTTCATTGTTCAAATGTAACTTTTGACTGGAATAAGGCAGAAAAGTGAAGTTTTTTGGAAATTTTTAATCATATTTTATCAACTCCTCTTGTTTTGACACATTTTTATTACTTACTCATGATTCTCCAAACAATTTTCATTTGTTCAGACAATTGTTCTGGACAACATATCAAAAATTTACACCTCAAAATAACTTGAACGGTTTACTTTAAAGTGAAAATCTATAAAAACGATAAAATATTAGTTCATATTCTTCATAAAAAGTGAAAATTCAGTCTGTTTTGACGAAGAAATAATTTAAACAAATGAAAATTGTTTAAAAAATTATGGAGAAGTAATGAAATGTGTTAACATAAATGAAATTTGTGAAAAAAATTTTCAAAAAAATAAACTTTCCTGTATTATTCCAGTTAAAAGTTACATTTCAACAATGATAAATTATTTAAACAATCAACAATAAAGTGAATCAATCGTGTTCATCTTTGATTCACACCAACTAGTTCATGTTATCTAAAGGTGTAAATTTTAGATATTTTGCCGAAAAAAATGGTTTAAACAATGATGGGCAAGTGAGAAAAATACCAGAGATTCAAGAGTTCTGTCGAGTTTATTGACGAATTTGCAAAAAACTACATTTTTCTGCGTAATTCTGGACAAAAGTTACATTTCAACAATAGAAAGTTGTTTAATTAATTTACAACAAATTAAATCGACAGTTCTGATTTCTCATATTGCCTAATAACTTGATCTCGTTGTGAGTGTACAGAAAATTTGCTATAAAATGTGACAAAAGAATTGTTCAAATAATTAACAATTAATACAAAATACATGAAACTTTCTAATTTAACCATTAAAAGTGGTCTGTGATAAAAAAATGCACAAAAGTAATAATATTTACGACAAATATACCGCAAAATACTTGATCCTCGTTTATAGGGGGGTTTGTGGGGCATGCACATGTTTATTAAAATGTACGCCTCCCAGTCTCATATTCGTAAAAATGGGAGTTTTCCCCACGTATTTTCAATGTGAAATTAATTTTTTTGGGAACCTCACAAAATGAGCCATTGTCCCAAAGGAAATTCGAAATTTCGTTCCTTTTGGACCACCCTAATAGAGAACTATGAAGATATTATACCCAGTTAGTGAGAGGAATTCGTCAAAGAATTTTCCGCTATACTAATTTCAATTTCTCCTTCAAATGTGTATAATAAATTGAAACTGAGTATTTAAAGGAAATTTCCCTAGTCATATACAATTATTATAAAATATCGACATTGGCAGGCGTAGTCTTTCGGGTAATGTTACCGAAAAGCAAAACTTCTTAATTTTTATTATTTTTCGTTGCAGATATACCTATCGAAATATATTTCTGCCGCTTTTATGACTATACGTCTCTACGCTTGAGAAAGGAAAAAATCGAAAAAAGTAGCATTTTATTTTTGCACACACGTTGGGGATATCTCTATGAACATAATGTAAAAAATCCTCATCCATATGTTTTTCTCTACGGCCGCCATGATGCAAAATGTTAAATAGGAGTTATTTTGAAAAAAACTCGGTAACGGTTGGTTCTAGGTCAAATATGGTTATGTCAAAAAATGTTCAAAATTTTGTAGTGCACAAAAAAGGTTTGAAACTTTGTAGTCGTATTACTAACTGTTTTGCTATAAAGTTCCATTAGCTGTAAATTTGGCGATGTTTAATTGACAACTAATAAAATGAGAAAATATTCCAGAACGAACTTTGGAAATAGGTCAAGCGGTTCAAACTCGAGCTCATGCAACTTCCTGAGCTAACAAAAAATCGACCAACTCATTTGCCTTAACAAAATATCAGTAAAAAACGACCTCAACTTTGTCATACAATTTGGGACACTGCAGGAAAAGTTTTCGAGGTAAAACTTCTTTTAACTGTTTCCTCATGTTTTTACGATATATTTCCAAATTTTTGGTGCTAGATAATAACATCTGAGGCCTCTTTTCAATCATTAAACAATTCAATTTCAAAACTGAGGCGAGCATGTAGGCAGCAGAGGTGATTATAAGTTCTAATGACAATATTGGTGGCAGGGGCGAAAACGGATACCTCGGTCTATGATACTGAACCGTTTGAAAAAATTTTTGAAAACTTTTTCTAACAATAGGCTCTGTTTTTAAAGGACCTTGAGTAGATGTCCTCGCCCCTGCAGGCAATATTGCCACTAGAACACATAATCACTTCCGCTACCTATATCCTCGCCTCAATTTTGATATTTACTTGTTTGGAGCTCCAAAAGACGCCTTAGATATTATTATTCTGACCTGAAAATTTGGAAATATATTGTAAAAATATGGAGGAACAATTAAATAAAGTTTCACCTTGAAATCGCCTGACTCATTTTCAAAGTTTGTTTCTGAATATTGCCTCATTTTATTTGTGGTTAATTGAAAATCACAAAATTTACAGCTAATGAAACTTTATAGCGAAACCGTTACAACAGTTAGAACCTTTTTTGTGCACTACCAAACTCTGATCATTTTTTAACATAACCATATTTGACCTCAAACAGTTTCCGAGTTTAAAAAAAACTCCTGTTGTTTAGCATTTTTCAACATGACGGCCGTAGCGCAAAACATATAAATGAGGATCTTAAAAATATATTTATAAAGCTACCCAAACGTTTGTGCGAAACAATGCTACTATTTTCGATGTTCTTTTTCAAATCCTTCATTGACTGGACAAATATGGACGTCAAAAAAACTGAATGGCACGGGTGATGTCTTTCACGGTCTCTCTGGGATACCGGGTGACCTCCTAGAGTATCAGCCTTACTCTTGCATGCAGTGCTCTACAAGGGTGGACGAACCCTTCCCCTAGCTTCTCGTGGGAACAACTTCAAAAGCACCAAACCTAGCTGTGAATGCGGTTGAAAATGATCGAACGCGCAGAGCAACCGACAATGGGTCGGCAAACAATGCCGATCTCCCTAGAGTTCGAGGTGCTGTAAATAATTTGGATGGAAACACGATGACGGATCGGCGAGACGGTCGACGTCTTGGGTGGACGGATCGGCTCAGAAATGACTTGCTGGATTGCTACGATGCCAGCATTATTCCTGCTCGCAGGGGTTACATGGCGTGACTGCACACTCTTTGGTGCCAGAAACACCTAGAGCTTTCGCACGTTTCGCAACAGAGGTTGCAAAACCGCGCCGACAACCTCTTGCAAACAGGACATATACGCGGAACGCTTCCCCAGCCGCTGCCAGAACAAGCCGCAGATGAAAAAGTGAAAGCGACATCAAGACCAAGCGCGAATATCAGGCATCCCTCGATAGATGTTGGCGATTTCAGGACGAGGAGAAACATCAACATCCAGGTTCCTCCTAAACCCCAAAATCTGGCTGAAATGGATGACGCCCTTCGTTAGGATCTCTCGGAGGAGTCCGACCTCTGGACCATTACTTGTTCAGTTTATGATGCGGCGAGAGATTTGACCGATTCAAATCGAAGGGTAAAGCCCACGATAGATCAGAAGACCAAAGGGCGCTGACTATCAAGCTGCAAATTGTTGACAAAATACGGGTGTTATCTGACGCCAAGAGGAGAATAAAGAAGAGGAAGGGATTGGGCAGGCAGAATCAACAGTTTCTCGCTGACCCATCGCGCCTCTTCAGCGATCCCCCGGTTTCTGTCAATAATCCGCCTACGTCCGAGGAGGTAGAGACTTTTTGGAGAGAGATTTACGAAGTTCAACACCCATTGCATGAAGACACTCAGAACATCATGTAATTCAAGGAGTTGTGCAACAACCTCATAACGTCCGAGGAACAATGTCCACCAATCACTGCCGAAGAGGTGGAAAAAGCACTGAGGGGCATGAAGAACTCCTCCGCTGCCG
>JAUMHM010034058.1:0-15954 GCA_032362435.1 Melikaiella ostensackeni
CTTCCAATTTAGAAAAACTTAAAAACCAAAATTTCCTCGCTTCCAACTCGATAAAAATCTTGAAAATAAAAAAATTTCCCTCTTCCAATTCAGAAAAAATTAGAACAAAAAAAAATTGAAAACCAAAATTTCCTCTTTTGCAACTCAAGAAAAATGGTTAAAATAAAAAATCTCTTTCTTTCGATTAAAAAAAAAATGAAAATATAAAGTTCTTGCCTTAAACTCAATAAAAATGTTAAAAAGAAAAAAATGGCCTCTTCCAATTGAAAAAAAAATTATCCCTTCCAATTGAAAAAAAAATTATCCCTTCCAATTCAATAAAAATGATAAAAACAAAAAAGGGCCTCTTCCAATTCCCAAAAAATTGAAAACCAAAATTTCCTTCCTTCCAACTAAATAAACATGCCCAATTTCCCTCTTTCAATTCAGAACAAAATATATGACAAAATATCCTTCCAACTCTATAAAAATATAGAAAATAAAAAAATTTCCCTCTTCCGATTCAGAAAAAATTGAAAGCCAAAATTTCCTTCCTTCCAACTCCATAAAAATCTTTAAAACAAAAAAACGTCCTTTTTCCAAAATCAGAAAAAAATAAAAACCAAAACTTCCTCCCTTCTACACAAAAAAACTAAAGTTTCACTTTTGTTTCAGTACATTTTTTGGCAAGTTCATTGCGAACTCCACTCAAATTCGTTGTCACATTGAGCAACATAGTCTAGATGATGTAAAGTAATGAAGAATTAAAATTTTTGTAACCTTTTCTTAAATGCATTAAATTGCAAGGAACTATAAAAATCTCAAATAAAGAAAACCATGTGATGATTTTAAAAAATGCAAATATTAAATACGCACGCAAAATATTATTAATTTAATTATTCAAAAGTCTAAAAATTTGTTTAAAAATCCAGATCTTCATTAAATTCTTATACTATTATCTCTACCAAAAAAGAAAAACTCACCTTGGTCGGTTGAATTTATCCTTCTTCTTCGGAAAAAGAAAAAATGTGCGCTCGAAATTCCACTCTGTTCGCAGTAGAAAACACTTTTTGCTTCGTGGCAATTGCTACATCACCTTCAATGTCACGAAACTCCGTCGGTAACACTTTGCCCATAGAGGCATACTCGTATATACAACATTGATATAGATAGAGATAGATATAGATAGAAAGATAGAAGATATGCATAGTATTAAAATTACATATTATAATTAAAATTTGTTTCAGAATGTTGACCTTTCCAATGGTAGGAATTTAAAAAACTAAGGCATTCATCACGAATGGAAACAAAAATGATTAATATAAAAAATGTTAATGACTGGACCGTACTGGACGATTTAAGGTATTTGGGAAAAACAAGTTTGGGTGAACTTGCGCCACAAGAAG
The DNA here is from genome assembly GCA_032362435.1 of Melikaiella ostensackeni. Lineage (NCBI taxonomy): Eukaryota > Metazoa > Arthropoda > Insecta > Hymenoptera > Cynipidae > Melikaiella > Melikaiella ostensackeni. The sequence goes on from JAUMHM010034058.1 coordinate 1,386, forward strand.
GCCTCGAACTATATCAGAATTAATTTTGACTTGAAATTAGAATTTGTCTCAATTTGGAAACTCGGTAATTTAAGCTTCAACTACTCAAACTGTAAATTATTGTATGTGTCTTTCACTTGGTGTATTTAAATTGATATGCGTTTTATTTTTTAAAATGATTTAAATTCAAAACTTTCCCTTGTTTTAATAGGTAAATTAAAAATATCGTCGTAGAATCATGTTTTTCAATAAATCTTAATTTATTCCAATATTCACAAATCGCACAAAATGTTTTTTACATATTATAAGCTTATGATAAAGCCCTCCTTATCATTACATATAAAAAAGTAAACTTGTTTTCCATTCATAAAAATTCATTTATTTGTAAAAAAATAATTAAAAACAAACTCAAACAAAGCTATATTGTGCAACTGAAATTGCACAAAAAGCCCTTAAACGAGAAAAGTATGTTGCTAAAAATCAGTGCAATAGGCTCATTAGGGACAATTATATAACAAAGGAAAAAAGAGGCAGAAAAAGAGTCAACTCTTTTAATGAGCCTATCACAATGATTTTTGGGAACATAGTTTTCTCGTTTCAGGGCTTTTTGCGCAATTTCGGTTGCAGAGACATAAAGCCATAGACTTTGCCTCTGTTCATAGAAAAAATTGGGGTTTTATTAGAACCAATTTTTGATTTCCAGGGAGTTGCAACAGAAAGGAACACCTCTTGCTGAAAATGAACTCAAAACGATAAATTTGTTCTAAAAGAAACTTCAGTTTGACCTCTAAAGGACAAAAATATTTATCTTTATTTGAGTGTTCTTCAAAGGAACCCTTTTGGGTCTCCACAGGTTGAAGTTCAAGTTATGAAAGATACCAACGTTTATTTAAACCACAACTTCAGCGAACCCCCAGTTTTTTCTGTGTTCCGTCGAGGTTCGGTTCTTGATCGACTCTACAAATTCATTCATATTTGTGCCAAATTAATTAAGTGAATATTGCTTAACATTGGAACTATTTCCTAAAGAACAAGATCTGGCAATTTTATCTTATGAAGATGATAAATTGATTTCTTGAAAGCTTTCGCACTCGAATAAATTAAATGTCTTCGTTTCCTTGCTTTTACAATTTGCCTCTGCAATATATCAGCATACATAGGGAAATCTTTCTTGAAACTATCAAATTTCAGTTTCACAGTTTCTTCCTTTCCAACGTAATTCGAAAGCTTATTGATCGGCATATCTAAAATATCCAAGACACTCAAATCCCGAACGTTAATCTTAGTCTTTTTCATTCTCTTAATTTCTTTTTTACACATTGGAATCCCTGAACAAAAATATCGGAATCTATCTCGATTATTTCGTCTTAAACTTCTTACATCGATGCTAATTTCTTTAGCAACTTTTCTCTTGACAGCCATGGCAGTCAAAAGTGCAATACAATCTGGAGATGCTGAATTATAGCCAGAGTGTCCAAGATGACAAATTGCAAGATTCACATCTGCCGCTTGATTAATTAAACATTCAAGGATTTCAATATTATTATAATAACCCAAGGGAATATTAACTTCCAGTATGGTTTTCCCCTCAGGGTTCTGAACATTTACATCAGCTCTGTTCATAAAAAGAACCTCTGCACATGACGATCGACCCAAAGTGCACATATTTAAGAGAGGTGTGAATAATAATTTCGATATGTAGTTGACATTTGCACCTCTATTAATGAGTATCCAAAGAATATTCTCATTGCGTGCACAGAAAATTGGCGTGACATCACTCTTATCAACAGCATTTACATCAGCTCCATAATCAAGAAGGAGTCTGACTATTTCTGGCCGAAATTGATTTATTTGAGCAGCATAATGGAGTAGTGTACAACCTCTACAATCACGAGAATGTACACAAACTCCTTTTTTCAAGAACATTTCAGTTATTCTTAAATAATCTACAAACTTTGTCTGTGAACTAGGATCATCATTCCTTATATACAATGATTCTTGCGTGGCCAAACATAGAGCTGAATAATCACCACGATTATTGGTAGTGCAGTTTACATCGGCACCATATTTTAAAAGACATTCGACAATGCTGACATGTCGGTTTTTGACCGCTAAATGCAAGGGAGTCAGCTGAAAGTATGATTCCCTATCGAGTACCCTTTTGACATCTACCCCTAGTTCAATGAGTCTCTTTACTAAACTTTCCTTCCCATTGACTACAGCACAGTGAAAAGGCGTCGAACACTTAAATTTATTAATGCATTTACCCCCACGAATCGTAGCATTAACATTAAAATTAGGCAAACTTGACAAAATGTTTAAAAATTCGACCAATAACTCTGAATCAGGACAACTTGATACGCAAATATCGAGTAATGTTCCGTATTTAGCAAGAATTAGAGCTATACTTTTATGTTGATGGTCAAGAGCAATTTTGAAGGATCCTTTTGTATCAGCACCATGATTTAGAAGAATATTGACAACTTCTAGATGATTTTTAAAAACCGCGACACAAAGAGGAGTCAAACTATCGCAATCTGACTTATTAATAATGTAAGAACCAAATACCTTTGCAGAGTAAATCTACCAATTTCTCATGTCCATTGGAAGCTGCAACATGTAGGATTGTTTTGACCTCATCAAACCTCATGTTAGTATATAATCCTCTGTCTAACATGTCTCTAATTTTCTCTTCGTTCCCATTTACAGCTTCTTCCGAAAATGCGATTCCTCCTTCCGAGCGGATAGACATTGTTGCGCCGTTGTCTCACCTTAAATACAAATAAGTAATTATTTCTTATTCAAAACACAGTTGCAAATATCCTCTATTCCTGCTCGCTTTTCGCGTGTTTTTTGTCTCGCGACTTTTTCTGTCATGTCAATTTGACAATAGTATAAGTCAGTTTGACATCTTATAAAATTATCCATTTGAAGCAACATGAACTTGTTCCCCTTGCATGGAAAATAGGGTGGTCAAAAAATAAAACTATTTTTTTGGCTATCTCACCCCCCTATTTCCTTCCATTCGGCGTAAAAATAATTGTTCAATTTTTAAAAATTGTTTAAAATAATTTTCAATCCGTGGTCCAAGGCCTTTAAACGCTAAAAACGTCTGTAAAAATGCAAATGACTTACGTAAGAGCAATAAGTATAACAATAAAATGATGGTAGGCATCACTGAAAATAATTATACCCTAATTTTATTAAGAATACTATCCTTAAAAGTGAAAAAACACCCTCTGTAGGGGGTTGAAAGTTTATAGTGTGCTTTTTTCATACGCATTACATATTTTCGGCCTTGAATAATTAAAAATGACCTTGTACGAGTACAAGTTAACATGTGTGCCAATGACAGAAAACTGCCCTTAAACTTTCAAAAACTATCCCTTAGAACAATATTTTGCTTCTTTCACAGTTCTTCACATAAGTTCTCATAAGAAAAGTCCTAAGATGATTTCAGAGATATTGTATAAATATTTAATAGTTTCGTTACAATCATTTAAAGACAATTTGAGATCTACCCTTAATAAAAAAATGGTAAAATACTATCTTTTTGCGTGAAGTGAGTAACTGTTTTACAAGGATGTCAGACAATGAGTCTGGATCTTATTTAAAAGTAATATCACCTTATACAAACTAATAAAAACTAGAGTACTATCCTTAGAAAGCAAAAAACAACCAACTATAAAGGATAGAAAGTTCTATTCTGTTTCTTTTTTATTTCTGGACGGAAGTTTTTTTGGGCCACACTAATGGAAATATTTTGTCGTTGATTTTCAAATACTTACTTTAGTAATTTAGATTGAAATGATTAAATTTTGAAACGCGTGATGCACAATTTAAAAATTATTAATTTTTAACGACTTAGTTTCCAGATCCTAATTTAAGAATTCTTCAATATTAAATCAAGTTTGGAATTGCTTGATTTTCAACGCTTTGAGTTTGAATTCATTCATTTTGAAAGTTTCCAATTAGAAATCATATAATTCTTAACGTTTTTAGAAGAACTAAACTTTAAAGGTTCACAACACTTAAAATTCTTCAATTTTGAACCGTGAAAACGACAGTGATTTTTTTAAAAACAGAAATCAAATTTTTTAGTGAAAAAGTCTATCCTATCACTTATTACCCTTAAAAAGTATATAATTTCAATTCAAAATTATAACTTTGAATGTACAATTCTACGATAGTTTAATTTTTGACGCCTTGAAACCAAAGTTTTTTTGCATCAAAAGTTTAAATTCAAAAAATTTTTAGTTTGACTTAGATGAGAATTTATGAAAAAAAAAAACTTGACATTGGGACACGTATTTACCAAGAGGGAAGAATTTGAGCTCAAAAATAAATCAGACTTTTTTTGAATTAAGGGTTATTTTTTTTTCTTTTTAAAACTGAAAGGAAAGCTTACGTTTTTTTCTTCAAAAACCTTCAAGTTAAAAAATCAACATCTCATATTAAGTATTCAGTAGGTTTTAAGCAGATACTATTTTTTTCAATAACTTATGATTTTTAATATTATTTCAAAATATGTTATTTTTACTACAGTTACGATAGGGTTCTTCATACTCTTTTTATTGAAAATAATCAACATTAATGACCTGGAAAAGTGTTTTGATAACCGGGAAATGACCAGAATTTTTTTTTTTTTAGACCACCCTGAAATATTTGAGATTTTTATTCAGAATTTCACTGCTAATATTGTACAATAATTTTTAATTGATAGCCTTAATGATTCAACAATTTAAAATTGAAATCCTCACAAATCGATAATAGTTTCAGATTGAAATATAAAAAATGTCAGGGCAATTTCACTATCAAGTCTTTCAAAGTTGCAACATTTTATATTGAAAGCCTTGATACTCAGTTTTAAATTCGATAATTTTATATTTAAATATTCTAAATTGGTTGGTTTCAAATTTAAACGTCCCAAATTGTCTGGTTTTTTTAATTCTTCAAATTCGTAGAATATCAAATTGAAAGACTTGATAGTTGTACAATTTTCAGTTTGAAGAATTTGTAATTAGACAATTTTGAATTAAATGTCTCCAGAATAAATTCAATGCAATGAAAAATTATGAAAATAATTTTTGAAATTCAAGTCTTAAATATGAGAAAATTTCAGAACTAGACATTGAAAATTGAATTTTTTTTATTTGAAAATATTCCAAAATATTGCAAATTTCAAACTCAACTTAAAAAAAAAAAACAATTTCGAATAGAAAGGCTTAAGATTGTGCAATTTCAAAAACTGGAATCATAGCGATCTTGCTTTGCATTATTTTTTTAATTTTTAATTTTCAATGTAATATCTCAAAACTGTCCGATTTTTAGTTGAAGATTTAAAAAAATGAATCATTTAAAATTCAAAAATATTTGATGTGAAGATTTCATGAATGAATAATAATTCTAAACGAAATGTTGAAAATTAAACGATCTAAAACTAAAAAGTTGAAAATTGTGCTGTTTAGAATCAAAATAGATCAAAATTGAACTCTCTGAAATTGACATATCAGTAATTGAATCAATTATTTAATTTTGAATAATTAAAATTTTAGAGTTCTGAATTTTCATGATGAGCGCTGAATTTTCCATTTTTCCCTTTTATAAGTTTTAATTTTCGATTAAAATTAAAATGGTTGAATTTTGAAAAATATAATTAACAATTGAAAATTGTTAATTTTGAAACCATTTAAATTTATTTAAAATAATTGAAATTTCAACGGGTTTTAGTATAAAAAAGTTTTAATATCACAATTCTTGGTAATTAAAAATGTTTTCAGTCTCAAATTCGGATTTATTTAATTTTTAACTCACCAGGATCCGAGAAAAAAGTTGGAATATCTGACTTAGATAAAAAACTAAAGAATTTTAAAACAAAATTTTTTGCGGAAAAATAGACGTCAAAATTGAAATTCTCGAATCTTCGTGCATTTTTTTTCTCGAATCGGAAAAATACGCGTGTCACCTAATTTCCTCTAAAAACAACATATTTTGTTGCTGAGAGATTTTGTAACTTGAAGTCTGATCTAAATTTATTGGTTAGATTGCAGAATAGGGGCGTCACCTCTGTTTTGGCTGGAGAAAAATTTGTTTTCGGTAACAAACTTTCAGAATCTTTAATTGAACGATAAATGAAGGGGTCTGACGAGGCAAAAGGATAAAATTATTGTTATTTTTGTTACTACGATGTCTCAAATATGTGTCTGTCACGATATCGGAATTATTATATTTAACTCACTGTTTAGGTGCTTTACCGCCCCCCACGAGACGTTGGATTTATTTACTTTTTTTGTTAATTTACTGATTTACTAATTTATTAATTCACCTGTCTGATTTAAAATGGATTCGATCTTTAATTTAGTAGGTTTAATTTTCAGGGCCTCAATTACTCAAATTTAATATTGTTCAGTTTTGCAAGCTACTGTAACATATTTGTTACAGAACCTGTGCAAAATCGTTATAGTTTTTCGGGAACATCTTTTTGTTCTGTAACAGTTACAAAACTATTATGTAGCCATGTTTGATGTGGTAAAAATAACCACAGCCTGAAATTTATTATGTATATTTGATTAATATTATTCACTTTATCAAGTCTTAACTCTCTTAATAGTATTAGGTTTTGAGGTTATACTAAATATTATGAGTCAAATTGTTAAAAGACTCACATCGTGATTTAAATTAAAACATTATCGAAACCGAATTTAAGAGACATTAAAAACTCACCAATCAGTTGCTTTTTTTGTTGCTCGAACAGTCAAATTCCATAACAATAATCAAATATCCACTTCAAAAATGTACAAAAACGCTCAAAAGACAAACTGGTCTAAAAGTGGCAAAAGAATATTAGGGAAATGAGAAAATTACCGATATTTTCTCGAACCAGTATTGGCTGTGGTCCTTGGATCAGTCAACGCATGCGCAATGTATTGTTTCCAGTAATTCATTTGTGATGTTACTGCAACGTGTCTGTTGCAAAACTGATTGCGATTTGTTTCTTCATCGTTTTTTCAACCACAGCGAAGTATGGAAAGAACTTTATCTTCTATAATATTATCGACATCGTTTAAAATTATAAATCGTAATATGCTGCAGTAGTTTTTTCCTAAAAAAAATGAACATAATTTTATCCTCATGATGAAAATAATTTTAGAGGGATCCTTCACTCTACAAGATGGCCGTACGCCGAGGGCCAAGCAATAATATACATTGCACGGTATGAAATTATATTTTTTTATTGACTTGGTAAGAAAGGACACTTAACAATTAGTATATTCGGATATTATTTTTTATTTTTCAAAAGCTATTCAATTAAATAATAGAATCGTTACAAGAAAATTATCAGAATTATTATTTGATTAAACAGCTTTTGAAACATAAAAAATATTATCCAAATAAACTTAAGGTGTAAAGCTATTTTTTTTTTTTGTTATTACAAAAATAGTTTCGTCCCATGTAATTGGTGTTATTGTTTCGGGTTCTCGAAGCGGTTCGGGTACTTGAAAATTTCGAGAATCCAAAACAATTCGAGTACTCGAAAATTTCGAGAACCCGACCTGCTTCAGGTTCTAGAAACCAGGTACTCGAAATTTTCGGGTTCTCGAAAGTTCGAGTATTCTCGAGCCCGGCTTGGTCCGGCCCAAAGAAAATCGAGCTTGGTTCAGGCCGAACTTTCGAGCATTTTGCACACCCTTATAGCATTATTATTTTTTTATTATAACTTTCCTTTTTTTTTGTTTCAGAATTAATAAAAACCACAAGAGAAATTTAATGATAAATTCACTATAAAAAAAGGACACTAATTTTAAAAGTTGCTTGAAGGAAATCCGTTCTGGCCAAGGTTATAAGAATGAGAAAAATCTATTCTATACTTTTATAGGAGGAAGTTTTTATACAATTATCAGAACCGTAATGGTGAGGACCGACATTTACAAATATTGTAGTTATAGCCTTGAAGTTAGCTTTTTAAATTGAATCATACGAATCGCTTTGTTTTCTGTAATATTACATAAATGTGTGCTAACAAATTTGCAATACGTATCTGGAATTACATACACTCTATAATACATATTACAGAACCGTGGTCTGCTGTATGAAAAATAATTATTTGTTTCAGGTAGAGATGCAACGAAGCGACAAAAAAATGCATTGTATATTCCACTGGAAACAAGAAATCTCATTCTGGAAAGAAAATCATAAATACCTAGATAATCGAATGATAAGTCTTGCTACATCTCTATTTGAAGCAACTGCAAATGGGAATGAAGAGAAAATTAAATACCTGTTAGATAGAAGAGTTAATATCAACATGAAGTTGGGGGACGAAAAAATCCTGCATGTAGAAACTGCCAATGATCATGAGAATTTAGCAGATTTTCTCTGCAAAAGAGGTGCCAACATTAACAAGCGACTTTATATAATGTGTTCACTCCCCTTTGTATATCGGTTGCCAAAAATAATCTAGAGATGGTCAACGTTCTTCTGAAACATAAAGCAGATCCGAAAGAATCGTTCAGAATTGCTCTTGAGAATGAGAATAAAAGTATAGCCTTAATTCTGGTTAAGTAAGGAACATTATTCGATATTTGCGAAATGTGTTGCTCTGATTCAGAATTTTTGAACGAATTGTTAAACATTTTTCTATTTAGGAAACTTTCGTAGATGTCCGCCTCCGATTTTATTCTCATTGATATATATGTTTTAGTACTCAAAGAAGTAAGCAACACGTACTTTTTATTTTCTGCGGATATTTGGTTTGAAGGGGTAAAACCCACCTACGAATATTTCACATGCAACAGAAATAAATGGAGTTTTTTCAGGTCTTGAATTTTTTGAAATGTTATCATATGGAAAACGTTGCTAGTCATGAAGTACATAATATAAAATTCAAATTTTGAAAGAGGGTTGCTTAATAAGGGTGAATCACCCCTATGCGTATTTTTTTATCAATATATTGAGACGCGTGCTCTCTTCTAAAATGTGAATTCTATGTAATGTACTTCATGAATAGAAACGTTTTCCATATGATAACATTCCAAAAAAATTTTTAGAACTTTTTTATATACGCAAAATTTTATGTTCACATTTATTTTTTTTACGGACGGATTGAACCCACAGGATGCTAAAAGGATAAGTTCGACAGAAAAATGGGTAAGAAATCTGTGGGCGTTTTTCAAGGAAATAGGCTTTTTATATTATTTTGAATAACTAATCGTCGTCATTTTATTAATTTTGAACTATTTGAAAATATTCCAACGGATTTCGAAAAAGAACTGTGAACCTAATTGGAATCTAGAGAAAAATTGAATATCTAAAAATGGATTAAAAATGCTCTTTAAAAAGGGAGCTGATGTAAATTCTCATGATGCAGAAGGCGGTACACCACTCCACTATGCCGCTAGTACACGAGGTGTGGCTATTAAATAACCTGACTGATGCTCTAACAATTTTTATTTACCAAATCATTCAATAGAGATGTTATCCCCTTCCCGATCCCTACACCGCTTCATACGAATCTTCCATTGTTTGAAGCAATGTTGCAGGTCCTTTTCTGAGAGGTCTTTCATGAGCCGCACCGTTTTTTCCTTCACAGCATTCCTTCAATGTATTACCCTTCCCGATCCCTACACCGCTCCATACGAATCCTCCATTTTTGGAGCAATGTTTCAGGTCCTTTTCTGAGAGATCTTTCATGAGCCGCGCCGCTCTTTTTCTTTACAGCATTCCTTCAATGTAGTCCCCTTCTTGATCCCTACACCGCTCCATACGAATCTTCCGTTTTTTTTAGCAATGTTTTAGATCCTTTTCTAAAAGGTCTTTCATGAGCCGCGCCACTTTTTCCTCCACAGTATTCTTTAAATGTAGTCTCCTTCGCGATCCCACACGGCTCCATACGAATTTTCCTTTGTTTAGAGCAATGTTGCAGTTCCTTTTCTGAGAGGTCTTTTACGAGCCGCGCCGCTTTTTCCTTCACAGCATCCACCGACTCGAATCTGGTTCCTTTTAGATCGAACTTGATCTTCAGGAGCAGAAAAAAGTCACATGAGGCTAGGACAGGTGAGTACGGTGGGTGCTCCAATACGGGAATCTTGTTTCTCGCCAAAAACCTCTGGATAGACAGCGCCTTGTCCTGGTGAAGAATCCACAAGCCCTTCTTCTACACTTCAGGTATTCTTTTTCTTACGCATTCACGAAGAATCGTCAAAACCTTCTGATAGTACACAAAATTACTCTCATGTAAAAATAAATTTTTTTACTGAACCAAAATTACACTCATTCGGTCGTTCAATCTAATGTTTCTAATGGACGAGGTCCTAATTTGCAAAGAGAATCCACTATTTCTCCCACAGTGATTTCAATTTCCATGTCGACATTACCAAGTGCCAAGCTTTTAATCTATTTTCAGTCATTGTGACTCTCAGATAATTTTTCAGTCGCTTCACCATTGAAAAACTACGTTCGGCCGTCGCCGAGGTCATAGGAATTGCAGCTAATGACTGCAACAGTGTGGCCACGTTCGGGAAAAATTTGTCGTAGCTTCTTGATTTCATTATTTGCAGTGTGTCCATCGCCGTTGTTGAAGTTTTCAATCCCTCGTTTTTACAATATTGAAGCCAAAAAACGAAGTCATTTGTAAGCTCTGACTTGCTGCAGCCATTCAAATTATCTTCATAGATAAACGCAGCATCAACAATTCGCTGTAGAGTCGGTTTCGAGTGAAACAGAATCAGATACTGTAGAGGTAGAACCTCTAAGAATTTGCCTTTGAATCTCGACTCCAACGTTAAAATTATGTGATCCAAATATGGGTAGTAAACCGCAGCTCGAAAGTGTAAGAGAACTGTTGCATCCTCGATTTGAATGTTGTTGCGGTTCTTTTGACGACTGCAAAATCGACGGAGTTTCAGCTCAGAGCCCAAATAGCCAGCGATTTTCTCGGCTTCTTCAATGATGTCGTTAAGGGACGTGTAATCTTGCCTCATATCGTGGAATAGCTGAGTTATGTGAGCGACATGAGGGAGTGCAGTAGAAATCTGTAATTAAGGATCTTGGATAATTCGGCTGAGAGATACGACTGAAACATGCACAGTATCCACGATGTACAGGGCTATCAAGAATTCAGACTGTCTAATCGCAAGCAAAAGTTGCGTTGCTTTCGTAGATGTTTCCATGTCTTTGTCTTGCATCAAATCTTCTAATACTTCAGCGACAAACGGCAGCAATTCACGAAAAGTCTTTACTGATTTATGTTTTTCTACCCAGCGAGTGCTACATAATTTTTTCAAGCGAGTCTTCTTCGATTCCAGTGTTCTAATGCTGATTTTTTCTCCCAACATTTGTACTCTCTTAGCCGAATGTGTGAAGAAATTTGTTACCGAAGAAACTGTTCCCAACATGTTCCGAATTTTTTGGACCTCACCAGATTTTCAAATACATAGATTCAGAGAATGGCTGAAGCAGTAAGTGTAGAATGCTGAAAGTTGTTCGTTTAAAATTGAAACGTGGACCCCGACTTCTTTTCAAGCCATATTAGATTCTCTGTCATACCTGTATGCTTGTCCACGAAGGTAAACGATGGGAGAGATGAATGAACCCCAAAAAATCTTCCCGTATGACATATTCGTCCGGATCAACGTAGCGAATACATAAAGTCAGTTGCACCTTCTTACTCGCGTCGGTCACTTCGTCACATATAACGGCATAAAATTTGGATTTTTCTATTCGCTGAACAATTTTGGATTGATCCGTGTTTCCTATTATATCAATGACTTCGTTTTGTGCCGTTTTACTGATCAAAGAGTAATATTGGAGCGCCGTATCCGAATGAGTTTTCAAATCTTGATCACCGGCATCTTTTGAGCTCATGTTACCAGAATCTCTGTGCCCTCGTAGTGGTAAGTTATTGCGTGAGCAAAAAAGTACCGTTTTCACAATTGGACCTAAACGCTTGCGACTATTTTCGATAGTTTTTCGTTTTTTTTTTTTGCATCGAGGAGATTTTGCACCGAATTTAAATTGTTTGTTCCAACATTGTTCATAAATTCAACTGCTTTTTCTTTAGAAAAACGATGCTAGTTCAGTTTGCTATGGCGATTCATTCCTTCAGTAGCTTTTTTGTGCTTTGTCAAAGGAGTCGTGACGAAAGTTTGCAAGCTCTGGTTAGAACTGAAACCGGCGCAATCCGGTGCAAACAAAACGCAATATTTGCAATAAGCTCCTCGTCGTTCTTCGCTATGAGCTAACCATTTGAAACGCTGTAACCAATTATACACAAACTTCCTTGGTTGTTTTCCTTCTACAGTACTGGGGAATTTGAATGAAGGATCTGGATTTCGTGTATTTATCAAACGGTTGTAAATTTCATGTTGTGTGAGGGCATGGCGTTTATGTATAGTACACACGATCCAATATCATATGTCAAATTGTTATGGTCAACAGATTCTGGAACGCTCATGGCAATTTTTTCTGTTTTTTGTTGCTGATAATCATCAGTTACCTGTAACTATCAAGTTTTTCTGAAAATTTGGAAAAAAAATCAAATTAGTTTGTAATTTTAAACAAAATTAAATCATCAGGAACTTCAACATCAATTCCATGTCTCGCATCCAAATATCAAAATGTTGCGAAATTCGTGAAGATGAGTTAAATCGCGTCTTTCCCTCATCTGCCACTCGTCTTCCACTCGTATAAGTGAAAGATGGATGTCTAGGGTACAAGAGAAAGTAAGATATTCAAAATATTCAAAAACACTATAGTATCGGAAAAAAAGATATGAGAAATAATTTGAAATACGCACAATGACCATGATGTTTGAAAAGAATTGTATTATCTAAAAATTCTGAATTTTATTATTTGAAATTATTTCGATTCAACTTATCTGATAATTCCTCGGCATTATATATTTTTTTCTCTGCAACATAAGTAACAGGTAAAACTTGCGACAATTTCTATTTAATTGGACGAATTTTCATTATTATAAAGAAAACAACTAACAAAAACACCGCGAGTTTTGAATATTGAATGTGGGTTGATTTAGAACCAATCTATTTAGATTATTCCATTTTTCCGAATGAAAAATGTAATAATCCAAACCAATAACACATTTATAAAAAATTACTAACGTTTTCAAAATTTTTTTACCAATCCGATTTGGCTTTCCGTCCTCTCGGTTTTTTGAAAAAGATTTGATTGGCCAATCAGGTTCGACCAGTCCCCATGGTGGGCGCTCTGGCCAATCACAGGCATCGTAGAGAGTATATATAAGATCAACATAATCTGACGCTTCAGTTTCAGGTTAGCTCTGAAGAAGTGAACTGCAATGTTTACGAAACGTCGGCAAGATTCGTAGTTTTGCACACGATTAAACCCGAAACACCCCCTTTCATCATTAAGTTTTTTGTTGAAAATTCATATTTTTGGTTGAAAATTCATCTCTTTTGTAGATAATTCGTTTTGTTGGCATCAAAATTCAACAATTTTGTTGAAAAATCGTCTTTCTTGGTAGAAGATCAATCTTCTTGGTAGAAAATGCATTTTTTCGTTAAAAATTTAACAATTTGATAAAAAATTCATCATTCCTGGTTGAAAATTCATATTTTGTTGAAAATTCGTCTTTTTTGGTAGAACGTTAATCTTCTTGGTACAAAATTCATTTTTTTTTGTTGAAAATTTAATTACCAGATTAAAAATTCATCATTCTTGTTTGAAGATGAGCCACTTGGTTGAAAGTTGAACTACTTTGTTAAAAATTCATTTTTTAAGATTCACCTCTTTGGTTGAAAATTTAACTATTTTGTTCAAAATTTATTTTTTAGTTGGTTAAAGATTAGGTTTATCATCTGAAAATTTGACTATTCTGTTTTTGGTTGAAAATTTATCCTTTATAAGTTCAAAATCCAACTATTTGGTAGAAAATTAGTTCTTTTTAAATTTTTGTTGAAAATTAATTTTTAAGCTGAAAATTTAATGATTGTATTTTTGGTTCATAAACTTATTGTTTTTAATTAAAAATTCGTCTTTCTTGATTGAAAATTAACTTTGTTGTTGAAAATTCATCTTTTCGGGGTTAAAAGTCAACTGTTTTCTAAAAAAATATGACTTTTTAGCTTAAAAACTAAACTCTTTTGTCGATAATTCGTCTTTTTAGGTAGAAAATTAGTCTTCTTTGTTGAAAATTCATCTATTTGGTTGAGGATTGAACTATTTTGTTAAAAATTCGTATTTTTCTATTGAATTCAACTGGTTGAAAATTCATCTTTATAGCTCAAATTTTAGCTACTTTGTTCAAAGTTTAATTCTTTTGTTAAAAATTCAACTATTTTGGTAAGGGCATCTTTTTTGGTTGAAAATTCGTCGTTTGGATTGAAAATTCATCTTTTATGGTAGAAAAGTCATCTTTCTTGATTGAAAATTCGTCTTTTTTGGTTGAAAATTGATCTCTTTCAGAAGAAAATGATTTTTTTTATTTTAAAATTCAACTATTTGGTTGAAAATGCAATATCTTTGGAATTGAATTCTTAGGAATTTAAAGCGTTTCACAAAATAAACTCACTACAAACGAGAAAACGAGAAAAAAACGAAGAATAAACGTGAA